>JANHZT010004360.1:54784-66254 GCA_032468215.1 Stegonotus admiraltiensis | reverse complement strand
GAAGGCTGAGTCGACCTTGAGCCTGGTGGGACTCGAACTTGCAGTAATTGCAAGCAGCTGATGTTAATAACAGACTTCTTAGTCTGTTGAGCCACCAGAGCTCAGGTTACATAATTATAATACTGTATACATTTAATCATGGGGGAGCGATGGCTCAGTGATTAAGGACACTGAGTTTGGCAGCTGGAAAGTTGACAGCCCATGTTTGAGGCTCGAGCACCACTCAACAGGGTGAGCTACCATTCATGCCCCACCTAGCAGTTCAAAAGCAAGCAAATGCAAGTAGATTAATAGGTACCACTTTGATGGGAAGGTAACAACGTTCCATGTGCCTTTGGCATATAAACCATGCTGTCCACATGACCATGGAAAATGTCTTCAGACAACACTGTCTCCCTCAACCAAGAAATGAAGATGAGCAATATGACTGGACTGGGACACCTTTACCTTTACCTATGCACTTAATCAGTATAGCATACAGTTTAGGTTACAGTAATATGTGTATTTTTGAGCTTAAGATGGTGAGGTAATGGAGTGAATACCTTAAGTTACTTGAGTTAAACAAAGAGGCCTTAGAATTTGTTTTGTTGAGCTGTTAGTTTTTCAAGTGATCTTGCCTCTCCTCTTCTGAGTAAGCATTCTTTGTGTCATAATGTCTATGGCTGAGTACACAGTTTATCTGCCACTGCGAATGTACGTACAGAGATGTATATGGATGAATGCCTTTGAGAAAGTGGGGGAGGGACAGGATTTACTTGCCTACCAGAACACCATTTTCCCTTTCAGTCAAATGTTTGTTGTGTCTAATTGATTTCTATCTGAGTTACTGCTTTATTTTCTTTGGAAAATACTGTATATTTAGATTAGTATCTTTAGTTTGCTCCTACAAACTCCAATTCAACTCATAAAACTGAACTATTATAATAACAGATGTCCCATTAAAAGTTTAAATTTGTTCTAATCTATGGATATCTATTCTAATTTGACATTCATTTAGAACATTATCTACAGTTCTTTAAAAAATACGTTAAGTATTCTTTTTCATGCTTCCATTTTTTCTGGAGGTATAGGAGGGTATTCTTAGATCTTTTAAGCCAAGAATCATCTGGTCCCAGAACGCAAATCCTATTATTTCTGCCATGAACTGGCCTACTTTAAAGTGCTGGCAAACATGTTATGTTGTGAATTATGAATAAAAACATTTCTTCCTTTTCTGTATGTATATACAGAAATCTATGGCTGCAAATCTAACATCCCAAATGTTTCAGCTTCATTTTTAATAACATTTTTTAAATGTGTGTGGTTACACGCATATAATGTAATTGTGTCCTTTATATTTATGCACATAATTCACTATACATGGAAAGATTGTGCATATAAGATCATTCATGATTTCATTCTTTGTATTACATCATTGAAAAACAAAGGAAATATTTAGCTTCCTAATAGGTTACTTGTTTTTGGCAAATAAAACTGCAGTTGGTTGGAAATATGCCAACAGTAGTAGTTCAGAGATAGGAGGTTGTTGAAAACAAATACAGTACTGCTGTTGTTCAGTCACATATTGAATATTGTGAAGTACTATCTGTTACCATTATGCCAAAAGAACATAATACATACCACAGATTGGTTGAAAATCATTAGAAGAAATTAGTTTCTTTTAAAAATAGTGATTTTTATTTGCATAAGTGGTTAACATTGTAAAATATAAGTTTATAAGCAATTATTTTCTTAATATTATTTTGAAAATCTAAGATAAAAGCATAGACTCAAGATTCCCTGAGTATGAGCAATAACTGTATGAGCTATTTATTAAATAATTATTTTCTTTAAGACTGTAGTAGACCCTGGCAGAACTGACTAATATCTGCCTAGTTCCATATTCTTTTTGGGGAAATAATGGCACTCAAATTCCTCTGGCAATCATCTGTGACTTACAGCTTCTTTGCATTGCCTGTGAAACTTTGTTTTCTAGTCAAATAAGCTTAGTAGAAGAATTTCACTTGATAATGAAACATTCATTTTATAACTCCCTCAGAAAACTTTGGATATTGATGTTATTAACATATTGCTAGGAAATTATGGTTTTCCTTTCCTTTTTTTCTTTTTATGGATTTTCCAGATAATTCCAATATAGAATCCAAAAATTATATGTTAATGGAGAATACCATGAGTTGCTTTATCATCCTTTGTTCAGTCTGTTATATAATATATAAATATTAATACATTTATTATGTCTGTTTGCAGTATGACCAAAAAGACTTCAGTCCTTTGTGCTTCCAGAATAATTCATTTTCTTGCCCGGTTTAATTATCAAAACATTCTGAATGCTGTGTTACGCTTTGTTTCAAATAAAAAAAAATATATGGAGTACTATCTACTCTACCCTATCCGAAATTAAATAAGCACTAAATTTTTTGAAAAAGAAAACACATGGTACTGTTGTTTTAATGTTTAATGGGAAGTACGGCATGCAGAATACAAAACAGTAAAATAATGTCTCTTTCCAGATTCTTGTATTTTTGAATTCCTTGATTTCACCATCCAAGTCCTTCAAATTATCTATACACTTGTGTAGGTTTCTTTATTATTATTAATCTATCAGGGAATCTTTCCAAGGACTATAAATTTATCAGTACTGTAGACAAAGCTTGGAAAAAGAGTAAGTAATGCTTACGAGTAAGAAATGCAAAGTAGTTCCATCTTTAAAGAGCATTTTCTGAAATAAATCTACAAGTTCACAATTAATTATAATTATAGTTTAGGTTCAGTATCAGTCCACTTTAAGTAGACCAACATATTGTTGTTGGCTAAGAAATGTTAAGTAGGATTTCTATTGCCTCAACAATTGTGTGTATCTTTCTTTTTCAGATTATAAAAATGCACAACAGCCTGAAGAATTATCACCATGTCGGATTTGTGGAAGGACTTTTTTTTCATCTGCATTAGTAAGTATGACTATATGAGTATAATGTCAGATGAGTTTATTTAAATCAAGATGAGAAATGATAGGCGCCCTAGTGGCGCAGTGGTTAGAATGCAGGCTAACTCTACCCACTGCCTGGAGTTTGATCCTAACAGTGCTGAAGGTTGACTCTGCTTTCTATCCTTCCAAGATCAATAAAATGAGGAGCCAGATTATTGGGAGCAATAAACTAACATTTGTAAACCACTCAGTGATGCTGCAAAGCACTATGGGGCAGTATATAAGTCTAAGTGCTATTTCTATTAATATTGCTATGATGGGATTTTTTAATACAACAGTTATATGCTGGTTCGTAAAAGGCAGAACATGTCCCCATCATCTTTTTCTCTGCTTTGTATAGAAGAACAGAGCTTTTTTCCTGCCAGATTTCAGCCCATTTGTTTAAAGAAGCTTCAGAAGTTCTCTCTCTCTCCTTTTTCCTCTTAGGTATAGGTGAGTGGGAAGGATGGTTAAGCAACTAGTTACCTCTGACCTTGTCAGAAAGCCCAATAATGCAAAAGCCTCTGAGCTGCCATTTATGCTTTGCAGCATTCCCTCAGCAACAGGAAGACTGCTTGTTCACTTCAGCCTGTAGAGAAGTCTCCAGGAGACAGGAACTGAGCTTGTGCAGAACCTTGTTGAGCAAAGTTATTTCAATTCATTCTTTGTGCTCTTTATCACAAGGGCTACTCCATACATAATATTGCATAAGTGCAGGGAACATTACAAATTAAGAAGCCCTTTCCCAAACTAAGGACTGACTCCAAGACAGCCTTTATTGCTCTAGCCATAGCATCAGGGTCCTGACCCAAGGAATCTCTAAAGGGGGTGTTGTGACCTAAGCCCAAGTAGGTAGTAATCAACGCAAACAGTTCTAAAACAAACAGACTTTATTAGAACAGCTGAGAATTAACTCATTCTCAGCGTAGTCCAAACTAAATTAAAACAAACTCTTCATAACACAAATTCTTCAGCCTTATCACCAACCTTGGTATAATTAGGCAAACTGCCAAAGGCTTCTCTTGACAAAAGTTCAAAAGCAGAAGATGCCAACAAAATAAGTGCAGCAATACTATCAACGTTTTCCGGCAAAAAGCCCAAGAGCCTTTGCTGGTCTTTTAAGCCTTATGGGAGGAGCCAAACATCTCTTGGCCCTACTCCCAGGTCATCTTCTTTGCTTTAGCTGCTCTTGCCTTCTGGCAGCTCTTCTCATAATGCACTAGAAACAGGCTCCTCCTGTTCCTCTGCCTCTCTACTGTCAGCCTCTGGAGGCTCCGGTGTCCACACATCACTCCCCAGTGGCCCTGGTCCCATCTCTGCCTCTGACGCAGAGCCCTCATCCGGGCCTTCCCCAGCCTCCAGGACTGGCCCATGTTCTTCCTCAGCCTCATCGCTGTCTGACTCCACTGCCAACTCCGCAGGCTGCTGGCGAACCATAACAGTGGGGCTGGGAGCTTACTTGTGGGAAAAGTGCCGAGTTTTGTCTGATTCTGTATTTTGGTAGAGGCCTTGATAATTTCTACGAGTTCTTTTGTGTAATTTGAAGGTCTAGGCAAGATAATACTTTTTCCTCCATTTATTTGGTCACTTTTTGGCCTGGGAATATGGTATTATATAAGGCATAATCAACCACTCAAAAGACCCAAAAAGAATGTTCTTCCTTAATGTTCTTCCTCCTCCTTTTTCAGGTTCCCATAAGAACAGGTACAAAAGCAAACACCATGACAGCATGAAGTAGAGGCTTATTCAAGATATTTAGAATGGTCAATTCAAGTCCATACTGATACATAGTTCAATATTGTTTCAGTTGAAAATAATATCTATAGTATTGTTTAAAATTGTTTAAAATTAACCCACCGTCCTCATGGTGTTAACTGAGAAATTTCCAGATACCAAAATTCACAAGCAAATATCTTGGTAGGTCTCTGTTTTCTCAGACAATGGAACTTCCATTTTACTGAAATGTTTCCTTAAAAGATTGTCTCTCCTTTCTCCTTTTATGGTTCATCATTTCCATATTTGTGATTTATGCTACTATTACAGACCTTTGTAGAAGCTCTTCTTGATGCCATTTGTTGAATTCCTATCAAGAATTTGACATGGAAGATAGTGTTCTTAATAGTGTTGACCCTGGCCAAGGGTGTAGAAGAGGAAGGTGGCAACTCTTTCAATCAAGTGGAACATCTGGATTTTCCACTCATATAGAGTAATTTTGATATTGGAGCCTTATGTTTTGCCCAACTTTTTATAGAACCAAGAGATTCATTATTTTTAATGACCCAGCCTATTCCTGGGTACAGAACTGATTTAAAAACTAAATCAGTTCTGTTAAACCTAAATCAGTTAGGTTTTCAGGGTCAGTCTGTATCATATGCAAGTAAGTGTTCAGATAGTTTATTTATAAACCCAGTGATCAAGGCAAAAAATATTAAATATATTAGTAGCCCGTCAAGTCCTACAGCAGCCTTATAATGTCAGGTTGCCTTGTTAGATTTGTGGGTTCCGGTAATGTTATTGGGGCTGGTCCGGGTTATTTTCTCTCCCCTAGGTGACATTTTAAAGGCATCAGGTTACTCACAAATTAGTAAGGCCTGTTGTAAGCCAGAAGCTTATTTCAAAAGCCTCTAGCATGTATCTTTGCTTCTCCCCTAAAGGCAGTTTGTATGTGATCTCGGGAGGAATGAATGAAGAGCATTATATTCTAAGAATAGGTACTAGTAGCAGAGTCACCCAAGGTATGAAATCATCTCACCTCCCCACCTATAGCAAGCAAGAGCTTGCACAGGTTCTAGCCCATAGGAAGATTCTGGAAACAAATTATCTCTTTTAGTGACAATGATAAAGGTATTTCATGCTGCACAGGAGTAAACCACTTCTGTGTTTTATCAAGAAAACCGCAAGGATAGACAAGACAGAGTGGTTGTCGATACAGTGCCAGATGCTGGGCTCCTTGGGTCAGATGACACTATACATGCTCTTGGGGAAGAGCTGAGGATATTTTGTAATAGTGGTGTTTAAGATGTAGCCAGATTAAAGCTTTTGGGAAATCTATGGTAGTTGCTAATATTGCCCTGCAGAAGTTGCATGAACATGAAAAGCATAAAGTGCTTTCTGCTCTGGCCATCACCTTCTAGAACAGGGATGTCAAACACAAGGCCCGCGGGGCCATCCTGGAAAATGTAAGGAGCTGACCCGTGTTGCTTTGGCCCGGTCTACCCAATGTAGAGAGAAAATATCAGGCCAATGTGGCTTTGGCCCGGTCTAGCCAGTGCAAGAGGAAAGATGCCAGCAGTTTGGGGAGTGGCATCAAGCTGACCATGCCCACCCAGTCAGCCATGCCTGCCCGGCTCCCCAAGGTCAACCACAGCCCTGATGTGGCTCTCAATGAAGTTGAGCCCTGTTCTAGAATGTTGTCTCACCGGAGGCAAGGTCTGCACCACAGACTCTTCCAGAAGAGCCTGAAAACCTGGCTGTGCTGACTGGCTTGAGGCTGTGCCGACTGGCTTGAGGCTCCGACAGAGGCGAACTACCCTAGGAGTAGATTATGGGGTAGAGAGAACCTCATATAAAGTAAATTAATATAATAAATATACAAGGAGTCCTTGACTTAGGACTATGTATTTAACCATAGTCTGGAGTTACAATGGTGCTGAAAAAAGTGACTTATGACCTGTCCTTAAAATTAGGATCATCACACTCTGCTTGCTTTCATATGATTGTGCTTTGGGCACTTGACAACAGGTTCGCATTTATGACAGTTGCAGTGTCCTGCAGTCATATGATTGTGGCTTTAGGACCTTCCAGCTGGCTTCTGACAAGCAAACTCAATGCAAGAAAGCTGGATTTACTTAACAGCTACGGTGATTTGCTTTACAGTCATGGTAAAAATGGTAGTAGAATCAGGTCTGATCATATGATTCTCTTAATAACTACATTGCTTATCAACCAAAATTCTGGTCCAGTTATAGTCGTAGGTTGAGGACTTCCTGTAAGCTTCATCTCTTGGGTTCTTCACTTCTCTTACACAATAGGGAGCTAGTAATGAATTTTTTAAAATCCAAATGTAAATATTCCACTTTTTAAAACTTTCATTTCACAGAAAAAGCATGCTCCCATTTGCCAAAAAACTGCTGCTAAAAAAAGAAAAACATTTGACTCTAGCAGACAGAGAGCAGAGGGAACTGATATTTCCACAGTAAAACCTATAAAACCACGGGTAAGTACGTAAATGCTGAAATACAGGTATTATTTTTTAAAAAACTAATATTGGTTGCAAATATGTTATAAGCTTTTAGGAACTTATTCAAAGTAGTGTACTGTTTTATTTTTTCTTTGGTTAAGGAACTGTTAATTGATTTCAGTGTACTTCTCATATAATATTTCTTTTTATTTTGGCATTATCTTTATCATTAACTCAAAATGCTGATTTCAGGCATATTGTAAGAATGTATATTACTAGGAATACTAGGGCTGTAGGTTGATTTTGGAAAAAGATAGAGGCAAATAATTTATACAGTACTTACAATAAAATTGAAAACACATGATGTGTTCATTAACTTAACAGGCAAAAGTCAAGCTTGACTAGAAGGAGATACTATTATTTTACCATACTGTAGAAACTATTATATGAGCTCAAAATCTTGAAGAATTGCAGCCCATAATGAAAACTGGAGCAGGGTAATATGCCGCTAGGAACAATGCAAGATTTTGGCATTTGATTGTCTATGACAGTGATGACTAACCTTTTTGCCGTTGCGTGCCAAAAACAGGGGGAGCGGGGGTGGTGGTGGCACATGCGTGTGCACACACCCATAATTAAGTGCCCCCATGCCCTGTCCCCCCCCATGCATGCACTCCCCCCCACTTTTGGCACAGGATGGCAAAAAGGTTACAGGTGGGCCTGGTAGGCCTGTTTTTCGCCCTCCCCAGGCTCCAGAGGCTTTCTTGGAGCCTGGGGAGAGTGAAAATGGTCTTCCCCACACCCCCTCCGGAGGCCCTCTGAAGGCCCAGAAGGCCTGAAAATCAGCTGGCCATCACTGCAGCTGAGCTAGGGCAACACTCGCATGCCCACAGATATGGCTTTGTGTGCCACCTGTGGCATGCATGCCATAGGTTCCCCATCACAGGTCTATGATAAAAAAATTTTAAAGAAAACTTTAAAAAGCAGATAATATTATTGTGTTCTATTGAATATTGCTGCATCTCAGAAGCTTAGCTTTCTCCGTAAGAGAAAGATACAAAATACATAATTCTACACTCTGTTTACAGTATTTTGTTGGTGTTGGGTAGACCTAATGCTTTAAATTAATATAGTTATGTATTCCTATATCAGAAGTTAATATAACAGTAATTATTTAAGTTTAATGCAGTATCTAATTCAACTATATTGAAATATTGAAAACAAGAAAATAACTCTCCTTAATGACAACAGGGAAAATGCAACAAGCATTCAGAAGAATAGGAAGTGGTTATAAGCAGACATTGTTATTACTTGGATTTCAGCTAGCATGGAATATTCAATTTACTTTTTGTTTGCTTACTTTTCTTTCATAAGTGCTATCATGGCGCTTGTCTCAAAGACTAAGTGTAATTTGGCAGATAGCCTGGTTAAAAACAATACAATATTTTTATTCAGCTGGTGTTGTTTGGGTTATTGCGTACTGTACTGAGTACAAGAGAAATCACACATTTTACATTGCAAAACTATGTCTGCTGTCTGTGTTGTCTCCTTAGCCAGAACCTCCAAAGAAACCATCAAGCTGGAGACGAAAGCACGAGGAGCTCATAGCAGCTATAAGAGCAGCCAAAGGAGTAGATCAGGTTCTTAAAGAAGGTGGAAAATTACCGCCACCGCCACCTCCTTCTTATGATCCTGGTATATAATTTGAATTTGAGATATGTATACATTTTAGCATATGTTCATGCAGTATTATTTTTGAATAGTTACATAGCTCTATCAATCAATCGTACATGATCACCATGCTTGTTTAGAACAGATACCTTTATATTCAAACTCCTGTACATTTGATTTTTTTTTTATTCAGAGAGTAAATCTTTAGGAACACTGGATGCTTTGAAAAAATTAGATTGTACCCAACATGTCTGTTCTGTATATCTGTCTTCTTTATATGCAAAACTTTAATTATATACAGTATATCTTTTATGAATGACTGACCCAGATCTGATACCATGATTCTTTCTTTTATCTTCACACAAAGCTCCACTACTGAATCATTTCTAAATTATTATATAGGAAATAATTGCACATTTACATCAGCAGTAAAAGTGGCATATTTGTTGTAAATTACTGTTGATTATTTGTCATTGATTATTTGTCAGAGGTTTCACACTAAAACTTTTTACACCTGGAGTTGGAAAGGAACCTACAGGGATTTAATTATTTGGCTTTTCTCTTGGTTTTCCACACTTCCCCATGTGTGACCACAAATAAGACCTTGTTCAGTCTCATTGTCCTAGGAAAAGAATTCAGACAACTGTATCATTGAGTCTACTTTTTAAATCAGTTTAAACTTCCATTAAAAAAAAACAACACCCACCACTTTTGATTTTTCCCCTGACTCTGAGCTAAAGCCAGCCATCAGCCAATACCTTTTCTTCATCCCATACAAACATGGGACTCCTGTATTGCTGTATGAAACTAGAGTTGCTGTAAAAAATATGTGGTTGCAAATATACTGGTATTTTTCCCCTCATCACACTTTGCAAGCATTTCTGTAATTGAAACAGAAGAAACAGAACTCTCAAGAACTTTTATTTTTTTCTGTGCAAACACTTAGATAGATGGACACAGTTTGTATTAATATATATATATATATATATATATATATATGTGTGTGTGTGTGTGTGTGTGTGTGTGTGTGTGTGTGTGTGTGTGTATGGAAAAATGTTAGCACATATGGAATAGAGGTGAAGGGCTATTTAGTTACCACTGAACTCTGAAGCAGCTTAGTGGGTGGGATGTAGTTGGAATCTGTTCCTTTAAAGAGTTCTATTGATTAGATGGAAGAGAACTGATTGGTTCCCTGCTTATTCTCAGAATTTTGAAATAAGACTCAGAGATCTGGAAATTGTGAAGGTAGACAGAAATATAGTGAAGCGTGTTTTTAGCTGGGTGGTTAAAAGAAAATAATGGAGTGCTCCAGTAACTTGATAATTTACATACATTCTAGAGATTGATGTACTGTATTTCCCCCTCCCCTCCCCTGCAGCATTTATATAGTCCTATGAAATATTCAACACACACACACACACATTTTTGGTGGAAATAGCAGCTGTTATAAATGTTATGACATCAGGGTATTAATTCTAAGTCTTTCTTGGGAGCAAAATTGTGGTTAATTGAGTGAATGAAGTAATGAATAGCCATTTGTTATATATCTGTATCTGTTGCATATAGATTATATTCAGTGCCCATACTGCCAGAGGCGATTTAATGAAAATGCAGCTGATCGACATATCAATTTCTGCAAAGAACAGGCAGCACGTATTTCTAATAAAGGGAAAGTGGTTAGTGAAGTTAAAGGGAAGCTTCCTGCTCGAACACAGGTAAATAAATTTACTATCCATCATTTCACTCTTTTCATTTTACTGCTTTAAAAACAAACATGTTTTAAAGTTAAGTCATAACTTGAAAGTTCTTGAAAGTTTCCTTCAAAAGTTGTGAATGCTCCAACACTGTAAGTTTTTAAGAGATTGGACAACCATTTGTCTGAAATGGTATAGGGTTTCCTGACTGAAGAGGAGGTTAGACTAGAAGACCTCCAAGGACCCTTCCAACTTCTGTTATTCTATTCTATGCCATGCCATGCCATGCCATGCCATTATTTCTTTTGGATATTTAAGAAACAAAAACAAACTAACAAAATCAAGGAAGGAGCTAAGAAACCAGGAGTGATTAATTCAGAACCCATACATACTACCTTTTATAAGCCTTTATGGAAAGTTGAACATTACAGATAGGCCATTATTTTAATCTATTTTAGCTTTCATTAAAGAAATAAAAAGGCAAACAAATGTTAAAGTCTAATCACTTTATCTTAAATCATTTTCCAAAACAACCTTGTTTGCTTTGAAGTCTTTTCAGTGTCCTCTTTATTATGCAGAATATGCCAGAGTATTCAATCACATAAATAATTTATGTAAAAGTAGGCTTATATTCCATTAATTTATATAAACCCCCATTAGTTGTTATCCAAGATCATGGCTGTCACAACAGCCTTATGGTAATAGACTCCATAATTTAATCATGACAGATTTTTAGTTGCATTGATATCTATACTTAGGATAAGTTTAGAGTCATTTCCATTCTTCTGAGGGGGAGGTAAGAAACAAAGGTTAGCCAAGCCAAGCCATATATTCCATATGTAGTCCAATATCAATTTTATTTTACACTTCTATTACATAGAATTAATCTAGATTCAGTGTGAAAGCTCATGGTTCAGTGTTAGAGCTCGTGCTTTACATATTTATCATATTAATTAGGGA
>JANHZT010004360.1:18225-34819 GCA_032468215.1 Stegonotus admiraltiensis | reverse complement strand
TGTAAATATTTTCACAGCCCTCTTTTTGACTCATGCAGTATACAGGTCCTCAATGGAAGGCAGGTTGGTAGTAATTGCTTTTTCTGCAGTTCTTATTATCCTCTGAAGTCTGTGTCTGTCTTGTTGGGTTGCGGAACCAAACCAGACAGTTATAGAGGTGCAGATGACAAACTCAATAATTCCTCTGTAGAACTGTATCAGCAGCTCTTTGGGCAGTTTGAGCTTTCTGAATTGGTGCAGAAAGAACATTCTTTGTTGTGCTTTATTGATGACATTTTTGATGTTGGGTGTCCATTTTAGGTTGTGAGATATGGTAGAACCTAGAAATTTGAAGGTCTCTACTGTTGATACTGTGTTGTCTAGTACTGTAGGCAGTGGTAGTATGGGAGGTTTTCTCCTAAAGTCCACCATCATTTCTATGGTTTTGAGTGTGTTCGGTTCCAGATTGTTCTGGTCACACCAAGAGGCTTAGTTGTTCAATCTCCTGTCTGTATGCAAATTCATCATTGTCTCGAATGAGACCAATCACTTTTGTGTCATCTGCGAACTTCAGTAGTTTAACAGATGGATTGTTTCTGCTGATTAAAACTCAGCATACTAACCATTATTTAATCAACTTTTATTAAATAAACCATAATTGGCCAGCCCCAAACAAACCAAATGAGCCAAATAATGTTTTAACACAATATAGAAACCAGATTTAATGAGAAAAACTCTATGAACTTGTGCTGCTTAGAATAAACCTAAAGGATTGTTCTTATTGAGTTCATGTACCATTTTGAACTCCTAGAAACCTACAGCAACAAAAACACTATTAGACATACTGTAGGAAGATACACAGATCTTTTATAATTATAGTACTTCAAATATAGATTAGGTTGAGTAACTGTGATATTGTGTCACTATTGTGATCCTTGGAAATAAGTCCCACTGAGTCCCACTGAGATAACTTCCTCAGGGGAGGCCTGGTGAACATCTTAAAGCAGAAAAGACAAATGAAACAAAGACCAGAGCCAACAAGTGGACCACTTCTACAGAACCTCTCTGGACAAGGAGAAAATAAAGATTGGCCACATGCTCCAGATAGATAAGAGAAGTTTCCTGTGGGTCTGAGTGCTAGGAGATGAAGAATTTATCATGCTTACCATCTTTGCTAACCTTTCTAATCAATTTCTGAAATTATTTATTTACTAAGGCTATTAGAGTTTGGAACAAGAAGTTTGAAAAGCCACTTGGTGAGTTTACCTTTCTTCCTGAACAAAGGAAAAACTGACTATAAGTTTAAAAATTTAAACTTAAATTTTAAATTTTAAATAATTGGAAATAAATGGCAAAAAACTCAATTAACATTTTGATCTTAGGAAATTATACATGACTTAAGGATCTAGGTAAGTTTGGAATATTGAGACTTTTACTGTAAGATTTTGTAAATGATTAAATTAAATAAACAGCATTTTATGGCAACTGAGGTATTTTGTCTAAGTCGTACGAGATATTTGAGACTATGAGTTTGAAAATTGCACACTAGAGGGACAAAAGATTCCAGACAGAAAAAAAGTGTAAACTTACATTTGGTATGGCAACTTATAAAATGACATAAGGCGCTTTAACATTCTAAACATTTCAAGAGATTTTCAAAGAATGGGACTAGACATTAGTAGCTAACACCTCAGAAATATCAGCAATGTGGTTAATTTATCAGATGAAGGTTAAAACAAGACTTTTTTTCTATACACCTCTGGTAGCCCTTTAGAGACTTTTTCCTGAAATCAGGACTGAACAGTTGATGATTTATGATTTGCATATAAATAAGAAATGTGTTATGGGAAGAGATATGTGAAACCTTATGAGAGCAAAGACTTATCTAATGCTACCTAATGCTGAGAACGATTGAGGGCAAAAGAAGGGGATGACAGAGAACGAGGTGGCTGGGGGGAGTCACTAAAGCAGTCGGTGTGAGCTTAAATGGATTCCAGAGGATGGTGGAGGACAGGAAAGCCTTGAGGAATATTGTCCATGGGGTCGCGATGGGTTGGACATGACTTCGCGACTGACAACAACTTTCTATTTCTCCTTTTTCAGAGTTGATTTTACTTTTATTATTGCTACTAAAAATTTATGGAAAAAATCCCAATGAGTTTAATACAGATTATTCTTAAAATAGTATAATTAAGATTATGTTCTTCCATGAATTTACCTAGTAGTACGTATGATTAAACTCAGTAGGATAGTTGAATAATTCCACATAGACTGTCAGCAGCTACTGTCAGTGCAATTGGACAATCAACCGCCTACCTCTTTCCTACATGTGTTGCACATATTGAAAACACATGAGACTGTAGCTTCCCTTTCTAAGTAGCATTTAGAACAGGGGTTCTGAATCCCTGGGCCATGGCCCACTATTGGGCTGCAGCCCGTTTGGGACTGGGCCATGCATGTAATAGTTGAGCACATGCGCGCAAAGCTTCCTTCACACAAGCAGCGGGAGCTTGCACTCACGCATGATGCTCCCTTCGTGCTTGCACATGAAGTACTCCTTGCACAAGGGGTGTGCCTGTCTGTCACTCACGGGGAAGGTTGGAGATTGCTGATTTAGAAGATACATACTGGTAATTCTTGACTGGCTTGCCCTTCTGCCCAAATAAAATAGTTGCTTCTGAAAAAAGGTTCCCACTTTATATTCCATTAGGCACTACAAGTAAACAGGTAGTCCTAAACTAATAACCATTTGTTTAGTAACCGTTACGACATTGAAAAAAGTAACCTACAACTGGTCCTCACACTTATGACTGTCACAGCATCCCCATGGTCATCTGACCAAAATTCAGATGCTTTGTAATCCTATTTATGACAATTGCAACATCCTCAGATCAGGTGATTGCCATTTGCAACTTCCTCAGAAAACTTCTGACAAGTAATCTCAATGAGAGAAGCCAGAATCACTTAATGACCATGTGATTCACTTAACAACTGCAGAGATTTGGTTAACTGTAGCCAAAAAGGTTGTAAAATCAGGCATGACTCATTTAAAAACCACCTTGCTTAGCAATGGAAATTCTGGACCCCATTGTGGTCATACATCAAGGGCTACCTGTATATAAAAAAGCGACTGATACTAAGGAAGACAGCACTTTGACTGGGTAATCCATTGGAGGTGGGTACTGTATCATTAACACAATCTTTAGCACATTCAGAAATAATTCTTAATTTCAACCTGCTCCAGAGCAGTACCTTAGTTTTTTACATTGTTTTTACAGCCAGTTCAACAATTCAGAGAGATTAGGGATTCGTGAGCATGTGAATAAACATGCAATTGAGCAAAAAGCTGGCAGGAGCAAAGTTACACAGAACTCCCATCAATGAATGGCAAATGAATGGGGAGCCACAGTTTATATATACCTTTGCAATACAGTATTCTGATCGTCAGCTGGCAAGCAACTTTATTGAATCAGTGGGCATAGTCCAAATCATGATTTCTGGGAACTAAAAGCAAACATTGGAGCTTGGCAGTTTTATAATTCTCATTCAACCTCGATGCAATGAAACTGAAACATGCTTCAGCTCAGACACATGACTTCCAGAAAACCTAGCAGAAGGAAAATAACAGGCAGCGCCATAGATTTTAGCAGGCATTACAAGCCTCTTTTCCCCTTTACCTTACTATAGATTAAGCTTCTGTTAAAATAAAGAATGTGAGTAAAGACAAAACCTATGATTTTTCTATCATAATAGTTTAATAGGAAATGAACACTTTTTTAAATGTTATCTTTAGCAAACATTCCAGGGAATGAAAACTTCTGGGATTATATTGAGATTATGCCAGTTCAGATCCTGTTACAGTTTTCTATTTGACATTTGAAAAGAGCAGGTTACCTGCTTGCAAAACGTCCAGAGGAGCCTGATCTTGGTTCAAACTCTGTACGTCTATAAATCCTCTCTATACCTCCCTTGTTGTTGTTTTTCTTTATGGAAAACCACAGGCCTCTTCTTCAAATTTATCAGAATTATCATCGATTGGCTACTATCGGAAATTCATCTCAAACGTGACTGCTTTAGAAATGTCACCTTCATCGCTATGGCCTTTTAATTTTAATTTATTTATTTTAACTTTAGAAAGGTTTATTGGAGAAAAAAGGCGAGGGATAAGCCGGAAAAAAAGAGCGCGAACGACTGGCGCGCACAAGTTTCGGTCTGCAAGAACCCACGCCGCAGCAGCTGGAATTTGGCCCGACTTAGTCGGAAAGAGGTGGGTTTTCTCGGTATTCTGGGTGTGTGAAGCCGCCGGAGGCTTCCCAAACAGGAGCCAAAGGAAACTACCCCGAGGATTAATGACAAGGGTTCGCTCCGACCTGCCTTGCTCTTCCCACTATCCATTCCCTTGGCTTCCCCTCCGGGCATTCCGGGTATTTTGTTCCCAGAGCTGCTGGGAATAAGGCGCCTCCACTTTCATTTTCTTAAAAATTGGGAAAGCCCCGCCGGTGGCTAAAAGGGATAAAAGGCGAGGCGCAAGCCCGCAAAACCTGGCACCACACTCGGCGAAGCTGCTGCGGAGAAGGACGCCGAGAACGGCGCGGGCAGGGAAGAAGCCAGGTGGGTTGCAGGCTGAGGGGGCGGGAAAGGCTCCTCCGCTCGTCCGTCCGCCGACGCCTGGCCAGCCCAAAAGAGCGCGTGGCGCACGCTCTTCCCGGATATGGAGACGCGGCTGAGGGCGCGACATTCTCCCATTCGCCTTACCATGGGACATGGTCCGCGAGCCGGACGCCGCTTGCTCATGATGGAGCCGGAGTCACGTCCATGGCGCTACCGCCCCGGTGCAAAATCCTGGCCGCGGCGGCGTCTTGTGCTGAGGGCTGCGAACGGCCAGCAGAACCAGCTCTCCGTAATAATTAACATTAAATAAAAAGGCTGGGCGGGCAGCCGTCCTACAGCTTCGTCTTTAGACCACTTTGGGGCTTAGTCGAAGCGGAGGGGCGAAGAAAGCGTGCGGAGCCGCTCTTGGAGCCGAACCAGGCTTGCCTTTTTTTTTTTTTAAACCGCCGAGGACTTCCGTATGAGCCGAACTAGTTTCGCTTTCCGGCTGGAACGAGCGCCGCTAGTTTCGGAGGATTTCAGCCTTTCGAACTCCCGGCGGCGGTCCAGTTGGGCATTTTTCCACCTGCCGAAAGAAGCGCGGAAAGGCGCGCGCCCACTACGCGGGGCAGATGTTTGCGCCTTGCCTGGCCCGCGCGGTCTTTGCACCGCTTCCTCCGCTCCCTCCCGCGGTTCTCCTTGCTCGCCGACGAGCGTCGATGGAACTGCTGTGGGCTTCTCTCCGGGATGAAATAGCTAGATGACAAAGGAGGTGGGATCACCCTCGTCTCCACTCCACCAGAGGGTTTGCCAAGGCTTCGTTAATGCGTGGAAAGAACCATTAGGGAGAATGGCAGCAAGGGGGGGAGTCCTCCCAAAGGGAGTGGGCTGGCAAGTTTCAGTTCCCCGTCGGTATTCGGGTTTCGCGAGACATGTGGCTCTTCTCTATTCATCCCCGCTCCCCCTTCCCGCAAACTGATCCTTCACCTCCTATCCTTTTTGTGCTCTGAATAGAATAGAATAAAATTTTTATTGACCAAGTGTGATTGGACACACAAGAAATTTGTCTTGGTGCACACGCTCTCAGTGTACATAAAAGAAAAGATACGTTCACCAAGAATCATAAGGTACAACACTTAATGATAGTCATAGGGTACAAATAAGCAAGCAGGAAACAATATCAATATAAATCGTAAAGATACCAGCAACAAGGTTACAGTCACAAGTGGGAGGAGATGGGTGATGGGAATGATGAGAAGATTAATAGTAGTATACCTCTGTATCCTAAACAAAAGGTTATGGAATAATCTGCAGTTCGTATCTGCTTTGGTATGAATGTCCCTAAGCAGCTGGAGGATCCCACAACTTTCAAGTCTCTTCTGGCCCCATCCTTCTATTTGGTGATGGTTACTACAGTGGTGTTTTGAAATTTGTGTATGGGAGAGGAAGGGAGAGAGAGAGAGAGATCTCATGGTCAGATGGATATGATATGAATTCTGGACTGAGAGCTTGAGATCCCACTTTGTGTCTAACCATAGCACAAACTTTTTTTTTCTTCCTGCATGTTCATATCCCAGCCCATATCTAAAGTTGTCCTTATGTGTACCACTATTAAACCCCCTTTCTCCTGATCCAGATGTTGCCATGGATATAATCTGATCTTCTTCAGTCAGTGACACAGTCAAGTGATTCCCCTTGCCACATGGTAGGATCCAGTTGAGTGCAGTACTCCTCTCTCCCCAGTACAAAATCCCATCCTCTGGGACCATTCTGCTTCCAGCACTGGAGGAGTCCTGCTCTTTCAGACCAGACTCTCCCTCATATCCTGCTCAGAAATTCGATTCAGCCTGAGCATTAACTGATCAGCAAGGAAGCATGGGAGTTTAAAGTCAAGCAGCAACAACTCTCCTCAAGCCTATCAGTTGTTCTTTACATTGCTTTTCAACTAGCATAATTGCAGAGCAGTGCTAAACCTGCGTTCAGGGCTATTAGTTTATTTACATATTAAGTGTCCTTTCTTTTTCAGCGTAATCCTATATTCAGAAGAATGGTGGTAAAGGGATGTAAACTTGGCTCTGGGAATGGGAAAAGGATGAATGAACTAATAAGGGAGGAGGAGAAGGGAGATGGTTCAGAAAATATTACTTAAAGAAGTAAAGAAAGAAGAAAATATAAGAAACAAACTCAACCCTGTCCTGATTTTGTTTAATGTAAGACATAGCAGAGACAAACTCTGACATATTTAAAGATTATTCATATATCCTACAACAATAAATGCCATTTGGCAATAGAATGGAATCCTTTATTGGCCAAGCATGATTGGATGTCTCCCGTGCATAAGCACTGATCATAGTTATCATAAAAACACATTCATCATAATACTTAGTGATAGTCATAGGATACTGAATATGCTACTGTAGAACTTATTCAAGAGTGTGTCCAAATCTTCAGCTAAGAGGAAGAGTAGGTGGGAAATCCATTCTACAACTGTTTTTCAATGTAGCATTGTGTATAAAGTAGTGTAATGTCTCCGTCTATAAGAAATTACCAAGCTAAGAACCATTCAAGTGTAGAAAGAAACTATGGCTAGAAGTTGATGGTGGTGGTATCCATTCAGTCATGGCTGACTCTATAGTTAGAAGCTAGGAGAGTGTAATAGACATGTGCCTTGCCGAGGATGGAAAAAAGGATTGCATCATGTGATCATGGATCATTTTAAATGTTGAGGACTAAAGGATTCAGAGAAAATTGGATGTGCATTTCATAAATTTATGGCAGTAAAAAAATCCGAACATATTTTCATCACTGGTGACGAGTTCTGGTGAAGCATTGGCTATGTTTCTCCTTTAGCAAACTTTACTATATGAAATGCATTGTCTTTTGCTGAAGTATCATTGAAGCAAAGACTTGTCTTTAATAGAATTTAGCTGCTTATCTCAGTTTAAAGAAGAAATGATGAAATAAGGCAAATGGGGAAATGTTTCTGATACCATTTCCATACCTATATATACTTAATTGAACTAATTGAACTAAATTGAACATAAATAAATAAATTACCTATACATACTTAATAACCTGTTTCCCTTTTCATTTACATTGTATTCTCTACTCTCTGGTTTTCAGATCTTTGTTTTGTGCAACTTTGCTGGTTTTTGATACTGTTTTTCTTTCTCTCTCCCGACCCCCCCACTTCACTGGAATTTTCTGCAGCTTCCTTTTAATATGTAACTTTTTAAGGAGCTCTTGCTAATGACTCTTTCTAACTGCATCTCCTTCTTCTTCTTTTGATTCTTTAATTCCATTTGTCCCAAAATCTGGCTAACCTAAAACCCGTGAATACTTCCTGCAATATGAGAATTTAAGCTCATTTCGCTTATGTTACATATTTTAAGCATGAGTATGTGATAGCAAAGGACATTAATTTTATTCTATATTTGTTCTGGATTTCTGTCCCTAAACCCCCAAGAATTCCCAATGACATTTAATATGCTTCAGCCAAGGACTTTGTTCCCAGTCTATGAAATATAATGTGGTAGCACTGGCTTTGCCATCCAGGTAATGAAGAAGCCAAATCTCTCCATTTACTTGCAGTATTGTTATTTCCACACTCAGTCCTTTTCCATAACCTGGATCACATTTCCTGAGTTAAAGATGCAAGTTGGCAAAGATTCGCTTCAGTTTCTTGTAGTAAGGAGTCATGGCTATAGGTAGACTACAGGTAGTCCTTAACTTACAATATTTCATTTAGTGACTGTTCAAAGTTACAATGGTACTGAAAAAAGTGACTTATGACCATTTTCACAGTTATGACCATTGCAGCATCCCTGTGGACTCATGATCAAAATGCAGGCACTTATCAACTGACTCATATTTATGATGATTGCAATGTCCTGGGGCCATGTGATCACCTTTTCTGACCTAACAAGCAAAGTCAATGAGGAAGCCAGATTCACTTAATAACTCTGTTACTAACTTAACAACTGCAGTGATTCACTTAACAACTGTGGCAAGAAAGGTTGTAAAATGGGGAACAACTCACTTAACAAATGTCTCTCTTAGCAACATAAAATTTGGGCTCAATTGTGATTGTAGGTTGAGGACTACCTATTACTTCCTTTTGTTTTTGCTGTATCTTCTACCAGCCCATTTTATTAGTCACACTAACACAGATTTACCCACTCAAGCAGAGCCATTAGGTTGGGATCTGAGCAACTCAGTTGCATTTACATCTCACTGAAGGTAATCAGCTTTATTAATAAGTTTAATGAATTATTCATGTTGGACACAAGAGGACACATGTTTTGTTACAACTGGAACCAGTTACCTCCTGAGATCCGGACTACCCCCACCTTATTGGCCTTCCGGAAAGTGGTGAAGACCTGGCTTTTCCGGCAGACCTGGGGCCGTTGATCTCACTGTTGCAATCTTGCAAGATCTGGCCATGAATGTTGTGCATGGGCTTTTAATGTTTTTAAAATGTTTTTATCATGTTTTAAAATATTTTTTCTATGTTCATTGTTCGCATTATTTTTGCTGTAAGCCGCCTAGAGTCCCTTGGGAGTTGGGCGGCACAGAAATGCGACAAATTAAATTAAATTAATTACATTACATTACATTACATTGTCTTGCATCCATCATTTTATTTTTTAATGAATCCCCAAACATTACATCGTAGGTAAATATGTTTTAATCATGTACTTAAATGAGATACAGACATTGTTTTAAAAGTTGATAGTTTTATATGTACAACAATCATCCAAATAGTACAGTTGATCTGAGAGCTGTCTGGAAAGGTATGATGAGGACATAAAGAAAAAAAAATTGTATGGAGAACTTCACTATGCAGATGGTTTTTAATTTGGCACAATCCAACTGGTTGAACCCATTGTTTTTCAAATATTACTTGATCTGAAATCAAAACCAGTTGTTGTTTTAATGCTTATTGCCAGCTGTATTTATATTCTATACAACTTTCTCCATAGCTTCATACTGTCAAGTTATATCTATATTATATACAAATTTCTCCAAAGTTTTCAATCATTATGTGAAATCATTCATATAATTTCTTCATAACGTTACATACATTTTCCATTATTAGTAGCACAACATGTTCTTTTAATAATACTAGTTTAAATTAAGTTGAGATAATGACTTGCCTAAAGGCAGATGGAGACATGGCTAGAAGTTAACATGAAGATTGATTTCCCAGAGAAAACAGAACTGAGTTATATATAATAATAGTCTGCAGAGCCTTCTTACAAAAAAATGTCCTATAACTCAAGTCTTTGATTTGTTAATTATTTTCCTGCATGATATTATAATAACCAAGAATCACTTTGCTGTATGGTTAAGTTAGCAGGCTAGAAACAAGGAGACCGGAGGTTCTAGTCCCACCTTAGGTCCAAAGCCAGTGATGGCTTTGGGCCAGTCACTCTATTGCTAGATTAGAGGAAGAAGACAATGGCAAACCAATTTTGCCAAGAGAATTGCAGGGACTTGTCCAGGCAGTCTATGAGAATCAGACATAACTGAATGGGGAGAAAAAGCCATTTAACAACACTAGAAACATATACCTGCTGTTTAAATCTATTTGTTTGTTGGATTTTTGAACCCACTCTTAATGACAAAACTCTGGATTCCCAACTTAATTTAAATTGACATTCGTATGACTATATATCTTGACATATGTCTTTTTGCTCTGTTCTTGAGTTGTTTTTAAACCAACTCCAGCAAGGATTGCTGGGTTACATGATTTTTTTAAAAAATATATTTTTTCATTTTTATTATAGTGAAAGAAATATAATAAAAAATATGGTGATTATTGTGAAACGTAGGAAATAAAAATGAACAGCCATAAATATAAAACAATGATTAAAATGAATAAAAACATCCTTTCCCTTCCTTTTATTCCTAAAATGACACGTTGTTTCTAAACTTGCATTAATTCCTACTTTTGTGTTTTTTGTTTTAACTCTTTGTTCTCAGCAATTATTTTTCCTATTTTAAACATAATTTTATTCACCTTACAATTAAAGCATATAAATTAATGCAAACAAAAAAAAAGATAATATAAAATAAGTGCAAAAAAGAAAAATATAAAGGAAAGAAAAAATAAGAATACAGTAAAGAAAAAGAAAATAAATATATAGAGAAATGTCTTTCTCCTTCATCACTACAATATAAATAGTTTTACTAAATTACTACCACCTATTAAAATTCAACAAATCATCTCTTTCTTCACTATTCCATCACTTGCCTGTAAATTGTTCCTTAAAAACACATCCTTTAATCTTGGTCAGCATAAATCCGTTATCAGAGATAATAACTTATGTAGTTTAAATTTGATCAAATAAATCGATTTTAATTTCTTTTAACAATCTTGGCCTTTAATGCCTTTTAATAATGTCCCAACACTTTATTTTTTTGTCCCTTCTCACAAACTCTTTTGTAAATCCAATATAGGAAAGTTATCCAGATCAACCTTTTGGTTTGTTATGTGTTCATGCATTTTATTTATTAAGACAACAGCCAGTTTCATTTATATATCCAGTGTAGTGTCTGTTTCCATACCATTCTGGCAGTCTGTCATTTTTAAATCTACTTTCAGATTTATATTCCTCCAGTATAACTTGTTCTTCCATACGATCTTTTAAGCACAGTATATCTATAATGGCAGGCACTCTTAAAATTAACTTTTGGTTCATTTTTCACAAATATCCTTATGTTCAATGTTAAAATATTTTGCTTCATTCTGTATTATCCTGTTTCACCCCAAAATAAGACATCCCTTGATAATAAGCCCAATCAGGCTTTTGAGCACATGGCAATAAGGCCAAGCACTTATTTCAGGACTTGGAAAAATATAAGACAGTGTCTTGTTTTCAGGGAAACATGGTAGTAAAATTTTAGTGTAATCTGGGAAAGGATTGTTATTTTTTTAAACTTTGTGCCCAGTTATCATCTACTTTCTTACTTCCATGAATTTGCACACAGGGTGAAAGGCAATAGTATTTTATTTTAAATTATAGAATTGGAGAAGTATAATGTGGCCATTTCTCTTTACCTTGCTACACTCTCGTCCCTACAACATATTTATACAGGTTTTTATACATTTCTTATACATAGATAAATTTTAACTCAATAGGACCATAAGAACAAAGGGGAGAAAATCTTAGAAAGTATAACAGAGAAAATATTGTGGTGAGATTCAGCAGCCAAGACATTGGACTATTAACGCCAATCAAGGAGAGAGTTAGATGCAATGATTCTTTATATTTATTGAGAAAAAGGTCCTTCACAAAAGTCTTGAGAATTGGAAACAGGAAGAATTAAAAACAATATATACTGCTCAAAAAAATAAAGGGAACACAAGCAGAAGACATCTGAGATCTGAATGCATGAAATAGCCTTATTAAATACTTTGTTTGTTACATACAGTAGTTTTATGTTCCCTTTATTTTTTTTGAGCAGTATAAATAAATAAACCTACCTCACAATGTTGTTAGGGATCAAATTGACCAATGATGTTCTGGATGTGATTAAAAGGTTCTGAACCCAAAGAGGCTGTCAAACCAACCAACAGTGTTTTTGAAACGTAGTGTTTATTAGCCTCCCTCCCTTCCTAAATTTTAGCAGTGGTGTTTGTTGTTTTTAACATGTTTTCAAAAGTAATGTTAAGGTTAAAAAAAAACCCAAACAAATGATTGATCCTTTGTTGAAAATAAAATAATCTAACTAAACCAATTAGTTAGGGTTGAAGGAAAGTTTTGAAGGAAAGGGAAGTAAATCTTCTGTGCTTGTCTGTGGGTTTTCCCCCTCCCCCTCTCCAACACAATATTCTGTATCTTTCAACCTGTCCAGCTCTCATGATTACAAATAGGCCTGTTTTCAAATGGAAATAAGACTTCCAAACTGATTATGTGTATTGAATTAGAGTTGCTCACTAGAGCCTCTTGTTTAAGATGTATTGAGGAGAGAATGATGGCTAGAGACCTTTGGAACCAGCTCAGAGAGGTAGATTTATTTTGCAACATTTGGCCACTGCAGAATATTTCAGCAAAATAATTTTGGCAGAGAAGGCAGACCACCATCTTATAAATAACCTCTCCATTCCCCTCCCTCCTCAACTTCTAATTCCAAGAAACAGGAAATGTAAAGACATCTGCTCCCACCCCATAAGAATCCTTTCAAATGTTCAGTTGGAGGAACTGGTGATTGAATACTCCCATTTGGCCTAAATGCTGTATATAGCGACTCACTTTCTGTTCAAATCATTTATTTTTTAGAATGACTTTTTCTAACGACGTGGTTAGAAGAAGGCTGTGGTTCTTCCAATTCTCAGCCAGTGTGGCTATTGCCAGAGAATGATAGGAATCCTAGAACCTCTGAGAGGCACCATGTTGGAAGAAATTGATCTATGTTAAATAGGGTAACAGGTTTGGAAAGAACAAATGAGGTGAAGCTAAGGCTGAATTCAGGAATATCTGTTTGGCTATTTTGGAGGATTCAACAATATTTCACCTGATAAACACGGCAGCTGCATGAAATGTGAATCAATTAAGAAACATTAACGGAATTCCAGATTACTTCGTCCTTAGCCAGTTGGGTCCAGCAGCCAAGCAAGTAAAATTCTAGGAGAGACAAGTATAAGCTTGTTACTCAGCTGAACTGGTTCCTTTGGATTCAGATTTTTTTTCCTTTGGATTGTGGGTGCTTCGTCACTGGAGGTTTTTAAGAAAAGACTGACAGCCACCTGTCTGAAATGGCATAGGGCAGGGGTGTCAAACTCAAGGACCTGGGGCCAGATCCAGCCCACGAGGTGCTTAGGCCACCCTAGAAACAGGGAAGAACTGGCCCACAGTACTTCTGCCAGCAAAAATGGAGCTTGGGAGGGCTGCCCTGTTTTCACTGGCAGAGGATTGCAGGAGGCTGTGGCAGCTGAAAACGGAGCTCGGGAGACCATTTTCTCTGGCAGATTGCTCAGGCCACCACAGGCGCCCCAACACAAGTGATGTCAAGCTGGCCACTCCCACCATGGCCATGCTCACCCGCCCCACCTGCCCCCGATGTCAAACGCAACCCTGATGCAGCCCTCAATGAAATCAAGTTTGACACCCCTGGTATAGGGCCTCCTGCTTGAGCTGGGGGTTGTATGGGGAGACCGCCAAGGTCCCTTCCAGCTCTATTCTGATGGGTTGATTGATTGGATTGGCTCTCATAAACCCATGTGATTAGTTTTGAGAGAACGACCCCTAAAATCTGGTAGAGTTACCTGCTCTACCAAATGGCAAAATAATTGCTAGTGGCTGTAATTTCTCACTCTATAAATCTAGAATAAAGGCCAGGCAATGATGTTTTCCTTGTGAGGGGAAAAAAGAGATCAGTTGAATTCATTGCCCTGACCTGCTCCAGTTCTGCTTTAATTTTTACTTTAAAAATTCACTGAAAGCATCTGAAGCATCTTGTGATAACTCATAATAAAGGTTAAAAATTCCAGATAATGAGATACATGCAAAGGACTGCCTTTCACAGGAGCAGAATGTATATCAGAATCTGCAGTTCCCACCAATTTCTTATAAAAACACTGTTCTTTGAAATGATAACATAAAGATAAAAACACTGGGTTAGGTTTGTGATGCTGCAGAGTGATCTCTTTTGGGAGAACCTGCTTTTTATGCCATTTTTTTTCAATGACTGTTTGGTATAACCATACATTTCCATCTGGCCAGTTGATAAAAGCCTCTACAAAGATGCTGTGTAAACAGCCAATCACCTTGCTTGGAATTTAAAGCATTCTGATCATCACAGAGTTATGGATTTTCCTGACCATTCAGAAAGTACCAATGCATTCCCATCAAATGCTGCTAATAGTATATTCTTCAGAGGTTTATGTATTTTTGCCTTCAGGAATTAGGATCAGCTGCAGTTTCTGGCAAGTGTGTCATTTCTTTTCAGTAATTCAGTTTACTATTTTATACGAATTTTTTGTAAGAAAAAAGAACATAGAAAAGTAAAGAGAAATTAAGGATCAGGATTTTTTTTCCTATAGAAAAGAGTGAAGGAATGGAAAAATGGGGGAGAAGGGGGAATGATCCATTATGTTCCGTTCACGCTGGTGAATAAATAATCCATTAAATTGTCTTCCCTTCATCCTTCCCTAAGAGTCTGCGTGCTTGAAATACCCCTGATGTCTAGGACCAGAGAGGGAAAGTTGGGTTAAAGCAAACCAAGCTTTATAGAGCCTTTTTTAAAAAAAGGTTTAAAAACTTTTTTGGGTAAGCCCATTTTTGTTGAGTTAGACGACCAGAGGGAATAAGATGTAAACAGTGTACAATTTTGTCCCCAAAGATACTGTAATTATTTTATTTTAAAAATTAATTATTCTTAAAAAGTTGATCTCCCCCTTTCCCGGCTTCTCCCTCACCCCACCCCACGCGCTTTTTCCCCTGTCCCAGTGAAGAAAAGGCGCGGGAGCCTCTTTCCTTCTCTGCTTTTCCAGATGGAAACTTCATCTTTCAAAACGGGAAAAGGAATCCGGTTCCTTTCTGGCCAGAGAAAGCTTGATGAAGAGGAAAGGCCGCGACTGGCTGGAACAGAGCGGCTTAGAAATCCGAGCAGACCACTTTCATTCGCAGGGATGCCCGCCTTCCCTCCTCCTCTCGGTTTCTCCCCAGTTCCCCCGCCCTTCGCTCCCTGTCCAGCCTCTCGGCTTCTCATTGGGAGGGAGAGTCACTGGGCGCAATTCGGCTGCATACACGATCCCTTACCGCCCCCACCGCCCCCCGCATATTAATGAGACCTTCTCTCAGAGCCCTTCCTGTTGAATGTGGGGGGGGGGGGGTTGAACAGACAGGGAGGGTCTCCTCTGTCCACATGATGATCCTTTCCAATGCAGGGTGATGACCAAGCAGGGCAGTAGCTCCTGTCCATCAGATGACACAGTATTTCCCCGTCTATTAGTTTGATGACTGTAACACGCCTGCCAAGAATAAATCTGTATTTAAAATTCTCACGAGGTGCCTATGTTTAGTTTATCCGAGGATAGCTGCGTAATCAGAGTCTTTGTGTATTCAGATACACATTCAGTATCATTCTGGATTTGGACCTAACCACACGAGCCACTGTTTAGATCAAGGAAGATCTAAAATGAGCCACTTACATATGGGAGTATCTCTATAGTTATCAATGGAAGTTCCACTGTGAAAATGAACCCCGAGTGACCTTTGCAGGCTGTGCAATGCACTTATAAATCCAACTGCCTGTATGTTCTCAGAAAGGGTCATATTGTGTTTGATTGAATTTGTTCCTAGATAGCCATGCATCAATTAATACAGATCATATTTTCTTATAGACATCATCCAAACATGGGGGCATTTAGCATGTTTAAGACTGCACTGTTAACCTATCTGACCCAAAACCATTTTAATCTATTTTATTTATTTGGACTATGAACTGTACTGTTGTATTGTTTTACACATTTTACTTCTTCAAATACAAATATATTATGTCATTATGTTCACCTGGTGAACTAGCATATATCACTCAGAAGTTATAATTAACTGTGCGTGCGTATTTGAATCTTGCACATATTCACCATTGGTCCACATCAGTTAAATGTAAAGATGTTTAAAACATTATGGACAATGCTCGTTTTGGATTCAATTCAACTGAATATATTTCAGAGCGACCAAATTTAAATGTGTACAGACTGAGACCTATTCTAATAGGGTTCTTTAAGCAAAATTCACTTGATTTTGATAGACTCAGACGGAAGTTCTCTTCTTCTGAAGTTTCTTGTGGAGTATGAGTTAAGAGGAAGAAAGAAGAGGTTACATAGGTTTGACTTTCTGTTGACTGGCATTGAAATGGACTATGAGTCAGTCTAAAGTAAATGAACCATTGAATTTTGGTCCTTTATTTATTTGTTTAATCATACTTTCCCTTGATTGGATGTACAGTATTTTTTTTAAATCTAATTTTGTTATCAGGATCACGACTATCTGGTAAGAATTAGTAGAAATGGTGA
>JANHZT010004360.1:5021-18125 GCA_032468215.1 Stegonotus admiraltiensis | reverse complement strand
GTATCAGGCGAACCTGATAAAAAGCCCTCCCGGCCACGGCCGTCACATGGTCTTCCAAGGATAGCCGTGAGTCCAGGAGGACGCCTAAGTTGCGAACCCTCTCTGTGGGGGCCAATAATTCGCCCCCAATAGCCAGCGATGGCACCAGCGGTGGCACTATTTCCACATTTTAAACCCACATACTTTGGAGAACCATTAAAAGTATGGGAATAAAATTGAATTTACTTCTTGCTTCCCCATTGTGAAGGATGCAGCATATATTTATATAATAATGAAAGCAGCACCTGTTATTGTGTGGATGATCAACCTAGATACTGATTCCTTTCTGTGGAATAGGAAAAATATTCTGTGCTGCAGAAAGTTACAGGAGCAGTATTAGGCCTGGCATGTCAAGCAGAAATAAGCACAGTAAATAAGGCATACTGAACCTCATACAATGCACATCTGAGACTCATCAAACAATAGTTGCAGAGTCTGCTTTCTTGGCTTCCATGCCTTTTGGCTTGTTTCTCAGATCTGCAAATGTCAGCTCGCAAATCTTCGGTCCCCATTAAGATTAAGCACCAAAACATTTTAAGTCTGAGTTATTTCAGTGGGTGTGAACAAAGAGTTCTGTGAACTTGCTGGATCTGTCAAAATCAGAGTGGGGTCACCAGAGTGGGGTCACCAGTCCCAGTATTGTCCAGCCACAGGACTCTTCACACTTGGTGCTTTTGGCTCCTTTCTTCCCCATCCTCCTGATTTGAAGACAGGTTCCTATCATGATAGTAATGCAGTAATTTCTTGTGCTTTTTAGCAAGGTTTATGTACTTCAAATATTTATATTTACTGTACCTAATCCATAGTAAGCCTTTTTGCCAAAGTCATTTGTGGCTTTCAGAATCTGCCATATTTATAAATGTGCAATAAATATTTATAAATAAATATGCAATAAATGTAAAATACATTTTAAAAAAGCTTTACTTAAAGGGTTGGGTTGTGGGGTGGAACAGTAAATTGTTTTATGAAATGGGGATTTCAATACAGGCACAGCCAACAGAGTTGTTATGCTGTATCTCCCATAATTATGCAGGTCCTATGGGATTTCTTCCAGAGAAAATACCTGCTGTTACTTAATGGGTAAGTTGTAAGTATGACAGAAGAGTTTGTTCTGGCATAGTGTTGCTACCCCCAGCCCCTGGAAAATGACTCTTAACTGCTGAACTAACAATTCATTTTCTGTTTCCCAAAAATCCTTTTTCCTGACATCCTTTTTCTCTCTATATATACAATAACTGCTGAAGCCTAGATAAAATTTATACTGTTAGAACATAAGGTTGCGCCCTATAGTGAATAATGAGTTCACTTATAATCACAGGACTTTGACAGCCAAAAAAAGATAATAAAATCAGAAACATTCTGATTTGACCCACTGAATAGTCATCATGTTTTATAACGTGAACTGCAGGCTGAATTATGGTTGTAAATCAAGGGCTATTGTAAAATATTAACCTGTGGTGTGAGTTATAATGTTACTTTCTAGAAATTCAAATATTAATAAGATGGATGTTTCTGAAAAATTATTTTCTAAATCAGATAGCATATTCAATACTTATGCAAAAATCAGTGCATTCTCAAGTCTGATGCAAGCTATTTAATGTAGTTTTGTTGCTGGTGACAGGGTTCCAAGTAACACCCCCAACGAGAGAAGACTCCAAGGCTAGAAGTTTCTCAAAGTTCTATTTTATTAGAAATGTCATATTGGCACATCTGGGAAAACCCGAATCTGAAAGCTTCCAGTTTTCCTCACCCAAAAGAAAGTCCAAGTCCCTTCCCCTGCACCCACATGTCTATCACATGGTCCAATCAATGCACCGTCCAACTGGAGATGCCTCCCAGTCATGCCACTCTAGGTGCAGGCCCAAAAGTCCTTGAATCTCAGAGAAAGAAATGTTATGGCTAGATATCTCCACCACTCCATGCAATCCCCCCTCCCAGTTTCCTACAGCACTAAATGTGGCAGCCCTGAAGATCCAAAGAAAAGATGGCCTCCAGAGCTGATAGCTGGTGGTGCTGATATTGATGGTGAAAAAAAGTCATAAAATGAGATACAATCACCTGATGACCTGTTTAATGATTGTCACGTCTTATAACCTGAATTGTGAGCTCAAATATGGTCATAAGTCGAGGACTACTGTAAAATCTTAAACTGTTGTGAGAGCTACAATTTTACTTTCTAAAAATTCAAATATTAATAACATGTTCCTGAGGAATTAGATCCTCTAAATTTGATAGCATATTCAATACCATGTGTCCCCAAAAATAAGACAACTTATTTTTTTTTCACCAAAAAAGCCACCAGGTCTTATTTTTGGGTGATGTCTTCCACTGACTCACGTCGTGGTGATGGCACCAACAGACCTGCCCAGCAGGAGCTTGCTGCTGGTCCACTTCTGTGGCCATTTGTCGCTGCTTGCACAAGTTGCCCCCAGCCTCCATTTTGCTGTCAGAAACCTTCAGAAAAGGCCACTGCAGTTAAGAAACGAGCTCCAGATTGACACACATCATCATCATCATCATCATCATCATCATTATTATTATTATTATTATTATTATTAATTAAATTTATATACTGCCCTTCTCCCGAAGGACTCAGGGCGGTGAACAGTCATCTAATAAAACATAGAATACAAAACTTAAAAAACAATTAAAATAGAATTATTTAACGCATGGTGCCCCCTGGCCTCATTTTGCCATCAGAGGCCTTCCCAAAATGCCTCTGCAGCTGATGGAGCTCTGTTATGTGGCAAGTGGTTGCAGAAGAAGTGGGCCGGCAAGGCGAGGCAGGTGAAGGGGTGTGCGAGGCCTGGCTGCACCTGTCTGAAAGTAAGTACCGGTAGGGCAGCTCCATCCCCCCATCCCCACCCTAGCTTGATTTTTACCTGTGCGCCTCCCCCCCACCCCATTCATCCAGGAGTAGGGCTTATTTTGTGGGGGCTAAGGCTTATATTGGCTCAAAAACCAAGCTAGGGCTTACTTTTGGGATAGGTATTATTTTCAGGGAAACACAATACTAATGTAAGAACCAGTGCATTCTCAAAGTCTGATGCAAGCCATTTGACGTGGCTTTGTTGCCACTGGTGCTGATGTTTGTGTTCACATCAGTTACACTTCGATAGTAAAACAACAATTTGGAAATGTATCCCCCATTGTAAATAGGATTTAGTACTTGAAAAGTATTACTATTATTTGCTCCTTTAGCAAAGTTCAAACTTTATTAATAAGATTTCACCTTTTGTAGAAGACTGTCATAAATTGAATCAACCACCAGAGGGAACCCAAACTATTTTTTGAGCAGCACTAAAAATCATATTAAAATGAAGTAAGGGGACAAGAGCAGTTGTTCAAAAGCTTGCAGACCACTGCAGGCATTATGCATTCATAAATCATGTATTAATCATCTCTTCAGAGAAGATTAATACATTTGTTGACTTAATAAGCACAAAAATAAATATTATTACAAATTTTAAGCTTCATTGGTATGCAACATTTTCACAGAAATTGAATTATTAAAGATTACCCAATATCTTATTGCAATCCCAATTTTTTTCTAGTGCCTCAACATAATTCATGTATCCTCACAACAATAATGGCTACTGACCCAAAGATGATAATCTGGTGAACTCCATGATCTAGTGAGGATATAAACATAGGTCTTTCCAATGTCAATCCTGCAATTTAACCCTTATCCACACAAGCTCTTTCAGGCCTATATTGAGTTTATTGAAAAGTGTTAAATGTTGCATGATTAGTAGATGGATATAAAGTATTTCTGAATAAAATTCATATATGGAACTAAAATTGTTCTTAGTAACTTATTCAGGTTCCCCTTATCTATCTGCCCTATAATGTTTATCCTGAGTTTCCCCAAATATTTTATTTTAATTAGCATTTCTATTATAAAAGAAGGATCTGAAATGAAATATAGGGGAATTTTTATCTTCCTGTTACTTAATTCATGTTACTGGTTTGTGTTTTTTAAAAGAAGAAAATCAGTTGATTACTATATTGAGATAATATAATAAAAACACAATCCAATAACATAAATTAATAATAAGATGATAAAAAAATCCCTTCTGTTGTTTGGAATTTTTATTATGGCAGTAAAAATTGAATCAGGTGACAATTTGCTATCTCTTACTACGACCAGAATCTACTGTCTAATGCAGAGCTGTCAAACTCACGGCCCATGGGCCAGATGCATCATGCGCTGGCCACACACACACACACACAGTTTAGCCAAAGGGGAGAAAGTCACGATACATCACATGATGCTGCCATGACTCCGCGAGCTTCTGGATTCTGAGTTCTGGTTCTGGCTTCTACTGCATGGGTATTGTATACATTTCCTGGTCTAAGGAACATATTGTTGTATAAACAATATATAAACCAATTCACTTAAACTTTTGTAGATATAGGCAGTCCTTGACTTACAACCGCAATAGGAATTTCTGTTGCTAAGTGAAGCAGTCATTAAGTGAGTTGTACCTTTTCTTGCAATGGTTGTTAAGAAAATCACAACAGTTGCTAAGTGAATCACATGGTCATTAAACAAATCTAGCTTCCCCCCCATTAACTTTGCTTGTTGTAAACAGGCTGGGAACATTTCAAATCGCAATCATATGACTCCAGGATGCAGCAGCTATAGTACATACTGTATAGCCAGTTGCCAAGCACTCATGTTTCTCTTTTTCTAGGTAAATATTTTTAAGATGATCATTTTTATATGCAATATTTGTTTTCAAAATGGCACAATATTTCTGAAGTCCATACATTATATATTACAAAACACAACTGTTTCCAGGATATTGGGTCAAAAACACGTCAGGCAAAATAGATTATGAGACCAGAATATTGGCTAGAAACAATATATTCAATATATAATGTCACAGCTGTTTGACATTAGTTAAGTATTATAAATCATTTGCACTAATACACATTACATGCATCACTGTAGTTGATTTTATTGATACATATAATTTTAAAAATAATTTGTTGTGATATAGATTCCTTTCCTTTCTCACCACTGACTCAATGTGTCTGGATGATAATCCCAATTTGAAAATTGGCTTTCTGTGGAAACACCTCTGGCCACATATAAAGTCTCACTTGATTTGATATGGTGCAGCCTATATGTAAATAACTACATTCTGACATATTGTTTATATGTTTTATCTGTAACTGATAGGACAGCTATAGATCTGTCACGCATAAACACATCAGTAACTTTCTGTTACCAATAAACTAGACAACAGATGGTGATTCCAATGTTAACCTCTAACAAATTTTACTAATAGTATATAGTATATACTAATATATAGCAAAATTGGAAATAATGAACTTTTACTGGCTTCATAAAGATTTTGAAAACAGATTATAGTTTCTGAACCACCATATAAAGCAACAGCACTATCTACAGTATATAATTCAGATTAAAGCACTGTAAGATTTCTTATCTGTAGTTGAAATCAGAAGGAGCCTGGTATCATCCTTCCAACTAACTCATTTAAAAGAGCAAGCACAGCATAGATTAAACAGAAGACACAGATTCAATCTTTGATTTTCTGTCCTCACCATGTTGCCACTCTCTAGTCAGTACAATAGGCCATGATGAAGTACTAAAATCGGTATCATTGGCTTTACACCTCTAACTTACAGGAAATGTTGCTCTTGAAGAAGGCACAGATTTCTAGCCATTCTATTCTATTATACTAATCTTGATATATACTCTGCTCAGTATTTATACATGTACAGACTGTGTAAGCATATTGTAAGGGGCATGAAGCATATTCAACATCCTTAGTTCTGCACTAAGTCTAGTCTGGACAGTTTGAATAGTAAGTTCTGAAAAGTCTTACTCATGCATGGTCCCCAATACAGCCTTTTAAGGTGGCCTTTTTACAGATCTATCTTACAATGGTGCAATTGCAGCCATTCCTGGACCCAGAGGTGTTGCTTGTAGTCATTCGTGTCCTGGTCTCTTTCCAGTTGGAGTAATGCAATGCACTCTACAAGGGCCTGCCTCTGAGGACCATTCCAAAACTACAGCTGGTCCAGAATGTGGCAATGCATGAAGTGATGGCTGTTCCATATTTTGTTCATATTACACCACTGTTGTGCAAGCTGCACTGACTCCCAGTTTCTAGATGCAGTTCAAGGTACTAATTATCACCTTTAAAGACCTAAATGGCATGGGACCAAACCAGTGGTGGGTTGCCCCTGTTTGGCACCGGTTCTATAGAACCGGTAGTAAAACCAGCGGGAGGCTCCACCCACCAATCCCAACATCAAAACGCTTCTGCGCATGCGCAGAAGCTTTTGCGCTTGCGCAAAAAGTAGTAAAGGTAAGTAGAACCCACCCCTGGACCAAACTTATCTGCAGGACATTTCTCCCTGGGTATCTTCCTGTCCCACCAGATCAGATAGGATGGCATATTCCAGGTCCCTTCCCGTAAATGTGTCATCTAGTGGGACTTGCACTTACTCTGTAGTTTCTCCTGCCCTATAAAACCCCCTTTCCTCAGAAATCTGGCAGGCCCCCTTTCCTTCTGGAAGGCCTCATAGAGCTAGCACTTTTCCTAAAACACTAGCATACAATGAAGCTGGAATACAACATAATAGTATACAGATGTTGTGAAAGTACTAGTCTGAGGTGCCATGAGTTTTTGTGAATGTTATAGAGTTTTACAGAGGTTTCTTGATTTTATTTGTGGTTTGGGAGTTTTGTTAGTGTTACTATTTTGTATGCTAGCCAGAGCTCTTGCTACTACTATAGTATGGGCAGCTATATAAATCTGGTAATAAATCATATTACTCACACTTCAAGTTGCCATTGGTTTTCCTATAGTTTTGTTCATATGGCAGTGGAAATTTGACTGGCTTTTTCACAGTCTATCCAAAAGCACTCACCCATTAAACTTGCTTCTAAAAGTAGTTGTCTGAAGCAAATCAGGCCTCTACCTCTCATTCTGTCATGACCTCGTCAAGCCTGGTTCGGAGGAGGAGGAGCTGGAACTGGGACCATCCAAAAGGTACACCAGGAGCTGAGGACAATGCTGTCCTGGGCCCCAGATGGAGAGCTGCCTGCCTGCACAGACAGAGAGGAGATCAGCTGCTGACTGCCAGTGATGCTGATAGGCAGCCGATCTCTGAGAAACAGCTGCCTACTCCATTCGATCTAAGGGTAAGGAGAGTGAAGAGTAGGCAAGCCCAGAGAAGGGCTGCAAGGCTACTTGGGAAGAGGTTGCCCCACCCCTCCTCACAAGGAACACCTGGTGGGGAGTAACTTAAGGAGAATCTATGGGAAGTTAGTCTTTGCCAGGAACAATTGTTTACTTCGGCTTACACGCTCCCGGCTTTGACCATGCCTGCTGCTGTTTGCCTTGCCTCGCTTGGAAGATTGCTCTTCACATTTCATTTTGGACCTAGCCCGTCTCTTATGGCCTATGTCTGGCCTTTGCTTCACTGTGCCTTTGGAACTGCTTCTTGGTTTGGACCTGTTCCTTATCCTGAGGACTGCCCTTGTCTTGTGCCTGGACTGTGCCTTGTGGATTGGAACTGCAACCCTAGACCTTGCCCTGTGGACATGCTCCTACTCTGTGAGCTTTCTTTTTACTACCAGGGCTCTCTTTGGGAAACTGAGAGTGGCTGCCTTCAGGGTAGCATGGGGATGGAATCTTTTCAGTCGTCGGAGAGATATTGGCTTGAACATTCATTAAGAGAAATAAAGAACTCTCTAGAGGCCTGCCTTGCCTCAACCACCTGGGTCATAATACACTCCTGGCCAACCCAAGACTCTTTCTTTCACTTCCTTGCCCTCCTAGTTGCAAGGAACTGTGCAATAGTAGTAACCACACCATATCCAGTATTCCAGATGAGAGTGTACTAATTATAACTTTTTCATTCTCATAAGAAAAGAAAAAAGAGATCACAAGAGGTACATGGGTCAAAATGACAAAGCATAAGAATTAAAGATGTCCAGATTAATCAATCCTTGAATGGGAAGAAATTTTTAAAGTACTGAATATTGCAAGTACAGCTAGTCGTTGAGGTACAACAGTTTAATGACCATTCAGAGTTACAATGGCACTGAAAAAAGGGACTTATGACCGTTTTTCACACTTATGACCTTTGTAGCATCCCCATGATCTTGTGATCAAAATTCAGATGCTTGTCAACTGACACATACTTATGACTGTTGCTATGTTCCAAGGTCATGTGCTCACCTTTTTCAACCTTTTGACAAGCAAAGTCAATGGGGGTGGTAGATTTGCTTAACAACCATGTTACTAACTTATCAACTGTGATGATTCACTTAACAGCTGTGGCAAGAAAGATCGTAAAATGGGGCAGAACTCACTTAACAACAGAAATGTTGGGCTCACTTGTGGTTGTAAGTCATAAATTAACATAAATAATAAGTAGGAGTTCTGGTTAGTTTAGTTCTAGATAATTCTAGTTCAGGTTAGAACTAGAAAACACCTAGTTCTATGAATTTTATCATAAAAGAATAAAACAAATGTATAGGTCAACTTCGAACTGAACTTGGCCACAGCCATCTTTCCGTTCCTTCAGTTGCCACACAGAGGGGGAAGGGGAGAAGGAAGTTGAAATGCATTGCTAGACACAACAAAGAGCTTTTTCATGAGAACCAAGGTTGTCTCTACTGGCAGCAGATAAAGTTGGAGAAGGAGTCCCTGAAGAGCTCGCCAATTAACCCAATTGGCCAACATGACCTGTGACATTTGGGGATGGGGTTATTTCCTAGTTTAATTATACTGAAACTGCGGGAAAGATTTAAATTTGGTTTTCCATTGAAGCTGTGTGATATGATGTACTCACTAAAGAAGACCTTTGAGAAAGAGCTAAGACTCAAGAGTTCTCATTTGCTTGGGTTCGTTAGTCAGAGCCTTGTCAGTATATGAGTATAGAAGGACAGATATAGGCTAGGAGAAAAATTGAGAAGCAACGTAATTACCACTAAGCAAAAATGATATATTGTGCGTTCACCCCTCAAATAGCACAGTAAAGTAAACCTGTTAAGTGTCAGGCATTCATAACAATTATAATAGTTTGCTATTGATCTTAACCCTGCTTTGAAAAATTAATAGTGGCCATTGATGGCACATAGCAAGTTGATGCACAACCTGAAGATTATCTATTTGTCTGAATTCAATTATTCACTGAATTCTCAGTGGAGAACAAATCTAAACAACTTGAGAAAGTGGATCAAATTAAGAAGTGATTCATGCGTTTAGGGCTGATGTGTCTACTTCTTTTTTAATAATGGGATGAGAGGCTGGATTGGCAAGATGGCATGAGAAACAGCGCTTTAAAACTTTGTCCTCATTTAAGTACTAATGAGAGGAAAATTCCCAATAAGATCAATATTTGGACATTCATGCAACCTTGTTTGTACATCCAGCTACCTGACAGAAAAAAAACCAGACAGAATCTGATCCCGCTGAGGTGGCTGTTCATAGCAATAATATCTGCATTAAATACCTAGGATACTTTCCCCATAAATAATCAAAGAGATAAAGTTGCTTCTGTTATTGTGCAGAATAAACTGCAGGCATTTCTTCCAAAAGATCATGATAGGCATATTATTTCTTTTGCCATTTATGCTGAAATTTTTGAGATAAGAAAATACATTTAGATCACTTGGGATGTATGTATTTAGATACACTTTACTGATTGATTCCTTGTCCTATGAGATAAATGATTTCCAAAATACTGTATATGTCATTAGTTCAAGTCTACCAAAGAGTTTCAATATCTATCTAGATAACGCTCCAAACAATGGCTTTTTTGCTGCAATAATATGAAATGTGACTCTTGTACCTATGTATAAAATGTTTAAAAGCAGCAATGGCTTGTTTTCCTTAAAGAAGTTCCAAACAATTGCTTTTTATGTATCAATATCTTCAAGTACTTAAGCAAAGCAATATTTTTCCAAGACAGCAGAATATAAGCCACCTGTCCTGCATAGTCTATAATTGCCAGCAATTTATCTTGCTGAAAATTATCAAAGTCTGCATGAAAATCTGTAATTATATCCCTCAAGCTGAGATTATTATATCTCAGTCACTCCGTGTTTAAAGCATTTAAACAGAAAAGACAGTCATTGACGCGTGTTAGAAACTCCCCTTGTTAGAATTTCCCCATTAACTTTGACCCAAGCCACATGCCAATTAAGTGGACCATTTAAAGCTAAAGGTTAATAAAGGTATCTTACACTTGACAAATCATTTCTTCTGTGTGTTCAATATTGAATGTTTCCATGAAGGTTTTTTTTTTCCTGGAAAAGAAACAGCTGAGTTTCATTTGTGGTGGCAGTTATGCCTGCCATTAATTCAGTTAGAGTAAAATACCAAGTTTGCTCTCAACAAGTTTAAGCTTAGATTTATCATCTTTGACCTTTTTACATTGACAAAATAAGATTATAGCTAGCACATATACTTAATTAGTTCCATTCATGCCCTGATTTTTCTGTAAGAATCCAGGGCAGCTTAAATGGGGCTGTTATACATCATTTGATCCTTAAAACAAAAATCCTGTAAAATAGATAAGGTGGTGAGAGACACTAACCTGACCTCATTTTGGTAAAGGTTAGTTCCAGGACAGCAGGATCCTTTGTCCATCTTCCACTTCTACCAAATGAAATTATGAAATACTTAACAAATTAACAGAGTTGGAAGGGACCTTATAGGTAATCTAGTCCAATCCCCTGCTCAGGCAGGAGACCCTATACCATTTCTGACAGATGGCAGTCCAATCTTTTCTTGAAAGTCTCAAGTGATGAAGCTCCCACAACTTCCGGAGGCAAGCTGTTCCATTGGTTGATTGTTCTCGCTGTCAGAAAGTTCCTCCTTATTTCCAGGTTGAATCTCTCCTTGATCTGTTTCCATCCATTATTCCTTGTCTGGCCCTCAGGTGCTTTGGAAAATAGCTTGACCCCAAAGCACCTGAGGGCCAGACAAGGAATAATGGATGGAATATAAGGAATAATAAGGGTGGGATTATGGAAATTGACACAGCAATGCTGGCTATCTGAGAGGTAAAAGTATGACTTCAGTCATGCTCTGTCTTCTCAGATCCCTTATGTAACAAGCTAAAACACTGCACTGGGGGTGGCACTGGCTGAAACCAAAGGGTACGCTCCCATCAACAAACGCTCCTCTGCACAATCTGCCAACCCACGCGTTGCACAGAGGATATGGGAGGGAAAAGTAAACATTACTTCAAAGGGTCATAAAACCAGGAATCCTGTTTGTCGGCCCCTACCCACTGTGGATGACTGCAGGGGGTGGGGTGTGCCCCCAGCAGCTGAAAACAGTTTATAGGAGCTGGGCAGATCCCACTTGGTATTGCATGGTCAGCTCAATTGCAGCTGAATCACCATACATCCTGCAGATAAGAAGGCTTCGTTTTGAGGGGGAAAAAACATCTTAGCTAAGGATTGAGAGTGAGGAAAGGCTGCATGATATGGAAGTGTCTTTCAAGAACTTCAAGCTGAAGATGGGGAGATTGTGCACAAGGCCTAAGAGGAATTTCAGCCAACCCTAAGGCCTCTGCACCCATTTGCTAAATCATACTCTCTTGAAATCCTTTTTGGCTAACTCCTTCAGTTAAAGGCACAATTATAGTTGGTAAGTGAGCTGACCTCCTATAATCTTGAAAAGCTCTATGGATTGGATACATTAAAAACTGATGTGATGAAGAGGGCTCCTTCCATCAAGAAGCAACTTCTGTGGCTGGGATGCATTTTCAGTTAATTTTTTGAATTAAAATCCTATACAAACAATTGTTTGCATGCCCAAACTACAGTAATAAAAACTAATATAAAGTATGGAATGAAAAGCAAAGCAAAGAGAAAGCAAGTGCAAGAAAAGAAAAAAAAATAAAGAAAAATAGGGAAAAAAGATATTTAAAAGTAGCTCCCAGTATTCCTCACAGCAATTATAACTACAATTCTATTTTAAGCTTTCTAAAGTTACATAATAATACTTCTCTTTCTATAATCTATCCTGTCTAATCAACAAAGCATAAATCACAAGTTTATTTTTTCATGCAAAAAAAAAACCTCTATTAGAAGCTTATTGTCACCAATAAATATAGCTTGTGACTTTTCTTTAATCAAAGGTGATGTATCCATCTCAGCAAATTGGAATGATATCTATTGCCTGAACTGTGGAGGAGGTAGTAATGTTTGCCATTCCTATTCCTGCAAATAATCCAGCAATAACCCTAAAAGATGCTTGCCAGGGATGCTCCCAAAGGGAGAGTGAAAAATCTGGACTCAACCCCAGCATGGCTTGCATATTGGGCTGCATGTAACTCTTTGAATCAGAAAATTTAAAGATGAGTAAATAACCAACAAAACAGTTCAGTTGAGTCACAATTCCAATTATTGATAAATGTGTAAGATTGTTATATATTCATGGACATCCTTTCAGTTGTATAACTATTGTCTCTTTGTAGAAGAGAACTTCAGAAAAATAATTTAATCCTGGACATCCAGTTTGGTGCCACAGAGATCCAGTCGTAGAAATAGCGGGGCTCTGATGAGCCCCACGGAAACCCCAACTGTTGAACCGCCACCGACAGGTCTGCGGACCGAACCTGTCCTGTAGGGACAGGGGAAAGAGTGGGACAACTTGGACGGCCAAGAGGAATGGGCAAGTTCCTCAGGACCAGAGGAAACCCTTTGAGTCGGTGGTGGGGATGCGGCAGCCATGGTGGCTGCCTCGAAGCCGGGGTAAACTGGAGAAGCATTGTGCATGAGGAAGATTGGAAAAAAAGAGCAAAGTGTTTGGAAGCCGCGTGAGTGGTGTTAACCCAGGCAGGAACAGCGCTCAAAAAATGGATTTTTACAAGTGAGCCCTTAGCCTTAATTAGCGGCTACAGATTATTGGGGCAAGAAGACTAAGTAAGATAATTTGCAGGAGAAAGAGACCCGTCAAGAAGTTACTTTTATTATGGACCTATTTGGAATGACTGTCTGTTGGAAAGTTACAAAACTTTGAAATCTCTTTAAATTGGAATGGATTACTCTTGGAGAGA
>JANHZT010004359.1:3366-18395 GCA_032468215.1 Stegonotus admiraltiensis | reverse complement strand
AAAAGTATGAAGGCTATTGCTTAACGTATTGTAAGCTGCCCTGAGTCTCCGGAGAAGGGCGGCATATAAATCAAAATGAAATAAAATAAATAAAATAAAAATAAAAATAAAAATAAAAAACAAAAGCTTTTCCACGTGGATAGGGAGAAATTATGGGGGAATTATTTGGCTATGTGATACATTGGCCAACTCTTCTTAGGAAGGTTCTGCTTGAAACGTGTGTGATATGTATTTCTTTGGCTGGGGAGTGGCTGTCAGTCCTGTTGTGATATCACAACAGCATAATATATTGAACCATAACACTAAGCTACTAAAAAAACAAAACAAGGTTAACATTAACCGAGCTTCACCTAGATGCAATTGCAAGTTAGCAGGGTATGAATGATGTGTCATATCATCAGCTTACATGCCAAAGGGCAACTTCTCCTATAAACAGCCTCTGATTCTCCACTGAGACATTGGTACAAAACAATTATGTGAATGTTTTCTTCATTCTCCGTTCTTTCCGATTTATACTTTCTTTTTCCCTCTACATAGCTAATGTTTGGATACCTTCACCACCCATTTTCACCTGAATAGTCAACCAGAGCTCTTCCAAGTGAATCTCTCTGGTTTCCAAAACCCACTGCCTGGAAGGGATGGAGAAATTAATGTTGCTGCCAGTCCTGAATTCTGGATACAGTGAGAAAAATGTCCTTTGTTGATGCCTGTAAACATCTGGACTTCATTTCTTCATATCCACTTCAACAGAACCTTAACAATAGAACCAACCACAACTGAGCAGACCAGATTTTTGGATGGAAATGCCTTTACTTTAAGGCAAAGACTTCGTAGCTCTAATCAGCACACTGGAAAAATCCCTCTCTGCCTCCTCCAGATGTCACTAGATGTGGGTGACATGACAGAAGGAAGCTTTGGGTTTTTGTTTTTTAGGTTGCTGCTGAATCTAGAATGAAAATTGATCTGGAGAGGGGGAATTGATATCAGGCAAGGATAGGAAACCAGGGCATTGGAGCTACAATCCTCCAAAACAGAGAAAGGGGTATAAATAATGCAATTTTACCAAGCCTGTATGGCAACCAATGAATCCTTGCCACAGCTACCAGGAGCAGTCCCAGTCAGCGAAAAGCTGTAAGTGTATGATTTTTCTGTAAACTAACAGAATATTGTGGGCAATATTTCTTTAACCTTCTAGCACAGGGCAGGAGGGAGCTCCATGTTAAAGTCTCCTGGGTCAGAGTTGAGGGGAGGTAGTGGACCTTTCTTTGGTTGAGCTTCTTGAGTTAGTTGTCTACCATTTCACTCCCGGAATTCATTTCACTGGTCACTTTCCTTCATCTTCTTTCCTGATGGAAACGGTGTTTCCACCTTCTGCATTCATAGAATCGTAAGGCTGGAAGGGAGGTCCTTGGAGGTCTTCTAAACCTACTCAAGGCAGGAGACCTTGTACTAACCTAGCCAAATGACTGTCCAATCTTTTCTTGAAATCCTCCAGCAATTGAACACACCAGAAGGCAAGCTGTTCCTTACTTTGGTACACCAAGGAGGCCATGGTGTGGATTAGTGGTAACCTGGTTTGTTTGTTGTTTAGCAGAATGTGCAAACCAGGCTTCAATGGCTCATTCAGCAAATAAGAACAAATACCAGCCCGTTCTATACCGATCATTGAGCAGCATGAAATCACATTTGCTGAAGCTCACTGTACAAACCATCAAGTGGTGGAAACATCAAGACTTGGGGGGGGGGGAAAGAATCGTCACTGATGTCAACCAGCTTCTATACAGTTGAGCCAGATCCTGCCAAAAGTGGTGGCATAGTGGCTAGAATGGAGTATTGCAGGCTAACTCTGTATTCTCACAGCCAGGAGTTCGATTCTGACCGGCTCAAGGTTGAATAAGCCTTCCGTCATTCTGAGGTCGGTAAAATGAGGGCCCAGATTGTTGGAGGCAATATGCTGACTCTGTAAACTGCTTAGAGAAGGCTGGAAAGCACCGTGAAGCGGTATATAACTCTTAAGTGCTATTGCTATCTGAAGTGTTCTACCTTTGTTTGCCTTTTTTATTTTAAAATGAATTAACGTGTTTTCTTGTTCCCCTACTGAATGATACCGAAATGCATGAATAAGGAGACTGCACCACCATCACATCGTTAATTGTTTTTATTTTATCTCTAATAGAGTGAATTTTAATTTCTGCTTGACTGTAAATGTATTCGGGTCTTCCATGGCGCTGGATTGAATGTAAAACCAAGAGCAAATCAGAATCCTGACTGCTATGGCAACTAGGGCATCTTCTTGCAGGAGATGTTGAGTTGGAATTTTCAACAATAATCATTGAAAGTGTAAGGTCTGGAGTCGATCCTTGTACAGCATTTAAATGATGTGCTTCTTCCTCCTCCCTCCCTCCTCCGATATCAACTGTGCAGGACATACAACCCTTGATGTAAGCCATCAAGAGGCTCTAGGCCAGAGGTCTTCAAACTTGGCAGCTTTAAGACTTGTGGGCTTCAATTCCCAGAAGTCTTAAAGCTGCCAGGTTTGGGGATGCCTGCTGTAGGCTGTGCACAGTAAAAATGTGGACAATCAATCAATCTGCAGAACAATACAAGAGGTCAGAAATCCAAAACACTAATTAGACATGTTGCCATTTTTGGAGTGCTCCGGCTTTTCTATTAGCAACACAAAACAGGTAATCCTTGAATTTACAACCATTTGTTTAGTGAAAAAAGTGACTTGACAATCAGTCCTCCTTGCTCTTATGTTGCAGCATCACCACAGTCATGTGATCAAAATTTTGGGACGTGGCCACCAGTTATTATGGTTGCAGTGCCCTGGGATCACATTATTGTGATCTAGGGTTCCTGAGTCATTAAAACACATTAGTCTCAAAAACCTCTTTTATTGCAACAGCTGTGAATTACGTTCATTCACAGCTGAGTCCCAATTAGTTGCAAAAAGTCATTCGGGAGAAGCCCTTCGGGATAATCATCAACCTTTATCTCCCTTGACATGCTGCCAAAGGCCTACCTGGCAAAGCCACATGGAGTCCAGAATCAAACAGAGATGCCAACCGGGAACAGAATTAACAATGCTGCTTTCCTGCAAAGGCCCCACACATGCCTTTGTTCCTCTTTTAAGCCTATGGAGGGGCCAATCATCTCCAGGCCTTACTCCCAAGTCGTTCCTTTAGTTTTAACTTTTCTTGCCTTCTGGCAGCTCTGCGCATGTGTGCACTAGGAACAGGCTCCCCCTGTTCCTCTGCCTCTCTGATGTCCAACTCTGGAGGCTCCTGAGTCTGTGCATAACTCCCAGATGGCCCTGGCTCCATCTCTGCCTCTGATGCAGAGCCCTCGTCCAGGCATTCCCCAGACTCCAGGTCTGGCCCATGTTCCTCCCCAGCCTCCTCACTGTCCGACTCTGCTGCCAGCTCCGCAGGCTGCTGGCGGACCACAGCATACATGACTGCCATCTGTGATTTTCCTAGCTGGCTTCCAACAAGCAAAGTCAATGGGGGAAGCCCGGTTTGCTTAACAAGGATGATTTGCTTAAGGATCACAGCAAAAAGATTGCAAATTTTGCTTAGTGACAGAAGTTTCCCAATCCCAATCGTGGTCGTTGTGTCGAGGACTACCGATAGTAAAAATGGGAATGGGGACTACAAAAATGGAGCTGGAAAAAGAGAACAGTCCTTTCTCTGATTGTGCAAACACTGTTTTTTTTCCTTCATCGTTACCCCTGGTATTTCTAGCAGCAGCTACCAAAACGTTTTCACAATTCCTTTAGGAAAGCCACAGGTGTCTAACCTGATGCTGTCACTAAACACACTGAGTTCTTCTAGAAAGCTGATCGATCATTTTTAACATTTTTAACCATTTTTAACTGCTAAAACTGGGGAGACGAAGAAAGAAACAATGCAGGTGTTCATTCTACAGAGCTATGTAAATACAGAATTGTTTCAATTCAATTCTGTATTTCTGTATTACAATTCTTGTAATTCTGCAGTTGAGCCAAGCCAGAATGTGTTTGGTGTGACTGTGGCTTAACGCCATGTACCTAGTCATTTGTGTCATATTTAAGAAATCTTCATTAAAAGAGAATATGGTTTAACAGAATGTGTAAAGCCAGTCAATACATTTGATTTGATTTGCCATCGCCATCTTGACATGTCAACGGTACGGGGCTGGGGTTAAACCTAAGACATAAATGAAACTGTTTTAGAGACCAACTGTTTAACCAGCTGGATTTATGCATATTTACGGAGGGACTACTGGTCCGCAGAAGCAAATGCCTGCTATTTATGGGAGTTGTGATCTACTAAATATGGGGAAGCACAGCAGATAGTGGCAGCACTTAATCAACCTTGACTAACTCCAGAAAGATCAGCAGGGCCAGGCCAGGTTAATACTTGGATGGGAGACCACTAGAAACCCCAGGGCTAGAGGCTAAACCGAGAAGTATAGCCACATTCAGGAAGAAAGCAACAACAGAAAAGCTCCTTCCAATCACTTGCCAAGGCAAACCACACGAATGCACCCGTAGAGTCAACAGGCGATGAGCTCAACTTCAGGGAGCCTTGACCTTAGATCACTTTCAAGTGCAGGAAAACAAGTAGAAAACCTCCTGTAACAGATTCACCTTCTCCTCCAGTTATGATGCATTGCTAAAAGGCCCTTCGGGCACAGCCTAGCTTCAAATACATCCCAGAAGTTGGGGCCTGTTCAAATACCTATTTAATTGTTCCTACATGAGCATGGTCTCTCTGCCTCAGCATGCGGGAATGATATATTTTAAGGCAGATGACAACCTGATTACTGTAGCACAGCCAGTTTCCATCCGATGTTGGCTTGGAGGCTGCTTGGAGAATGCAAAGGCATCACTTGTGCAAAACACTGCAGATTTCTCTTGAAACAACCACTACTACTTTTCCTCCCATTTCAAAGGGGGGGGGTGTCTCTTGTCATTTTAAACAACAGCTCTTTTTCTAGAATAACACACATAGTCCTCGAGTTATGGCTAATGGAGCCTACCTATCACAGTTGTAAAGTCGTGACAGTCAAAAATCAGGCTCACCCGTTAGACCGATCCGATTTTACAACTTTTGTGGTGGCCGTTGAGCAAACGACGTGGTTAAATGAACCAATGGTTCACTATGGGCTGGTTTTGCCAAAAACTGGAAGTAACATTTCAGAAAAAAAACATAAAACATTGTGTGACATAACCGTGGGACACTTCAAACGACTGTACGTGCAGCCAGGTGGCTGAGCGCCCAGAGTGTGGACCTGTGACCATGGTTGTAAGAGCCCCTAACGAAGTCTGTCGTTAAGTGACAGGTCGTAAGTCGAGGACTATCCGTACTAGTGTATTTGGGAGGCAGGAATCGGGATAACCATCAGATGGCAGCAGAGAAACAGGAAGGCTGGAGTTTTGTGGGTTGGATAGGATTAGCCTAATCTAGAAATCCCATGGATGAGAGTGGGATATTCTTATATTACCTAGGCAGGTAAAAACTTCAGCAGTAGTTTTTGTAGCTGTTAAAGTACTATTTTATTAAGAAAAGGTAGGAAAATAAAAGGAATTCACCTGGAGCTGAGCAGAGCACCCTATCAAGAACATGAAACGGAAGAAAAGAAGTGGGAAAGGGCTGATAAACCCTTTGAAGTCTCACAGGAAAAATGTTCCTCCCAGTTTTTAATTATTTCTTTTTAATCTTTGTTCCTGTATCTTACACCCATAAATAGCAAGCACACTAGAGTTCTGTGCCTGCACCTGCTCAGAAGAAAGATTCAAAGTAGGGAATTTTAAATGATTCTCCCCACGCCAACAATTTTCTTGTACTGAACTGTCATGCATTTGACCAAACTTAGGAGCCTCGTCATTTATCGTTTTAACTTGAGCCAAGGATTTGTGTGATACAGAAAGGGGAGGGATCAGCTGGTAAATGTCTGCAGGTTCAGCTTAAAGCAGTGGGGAAGTCCAAATTTTTTTACTACCGGTTCTGTGGGCGTGGCAGGGGAAGGATACTGCAAAACCTCCATTCCCTCCCCACACCTGTGGAAAGGATATTGCAAAACCTCCATTCCCACCCCACTCTGGGGCCAGCCAGAGGTGGTATTTGCCGGTTCTCTGAACTGTTCAAAATTTCCGCTACCGGTTCTCCAGAAGCTGCTGGATTTCACCCGGCTTAAAGCCATAGGAACAGGCCCGGTTTAAATAGAAAGAGGCGACCCATTGCACCAACTTTGAAAGATGCCCAAGCAGTGAACAGAAACACAGGGACAGCCTGCAGTCCTACTTTTCTCACCCAGTTTGGAGACCTTTTGCTAAATGGCTGATCTCTACCTAGCTGGATATCTAGACTTTCATTGGCATCCAAATCTTTTTCTCCGTGTGCCCCAAAGTCTGTAATTTTTATTTAGTGGGATTTACCCCTTACAATGTAGTTTTAAGCTTGTGCTATTGCCTAGGTGAGTTGCTAATGTGAGAAAAGAAATGGCAGACCAAGGCTTTGTCATTTTGATCTTGAGTAATAATGATGTTATTCGGTACAATTGGCTCCCTTGCCTCCACTTGATGGATAATGATGATCTGGCAGAAGAGGCTGGGTATATTTGCATCCTCTGTGGCATTTTGAGTTAAATGTCCTTTTCCTGCCATTCTGGAGAAACCATATGTACAGTAAAGAGCAGCTGACATCCATCTGCTATTATGACCATGCTTCCCTATGAAGAAGGGAACACCAGAAAAAGGAAAAGAGAAAATCACAACCCGCCACGGTTAAAATTGAGCAATTTTGTTGCAATGTATGTTGGATCACTGCTAAATCTACGGTATATTTTGTTTGAAACAGAGCCACATATGACGACTGCGTAGCTTTCGCTTTTCGACTAATCCCAGAGTTGGGCAAGTCAGCCATTATAGAACCAATTATGCAAAACAGACCTCTATGGTTGAGGCAGAATTTAGGTTACCTGCCACATTATAAAAACGCAACAGCAGGATATGTGGTCTCCAATAATTAAATTTTCAGGACTCTGCTCCTTCTGACCCCAGAGGTGGTATATAGCTATCTTAATAAGAGTCTCTAGAGAGGCCTATGCAAAGTATTAAGTCATACTGTATCTTCTCTGATTTTGGCTTGGGCTGTGAAGGAACCAAGCAGCTATGACTTACTCAAAATAAAACATGTTTTAACACATTTATCCCAGCAATGTATAGCTTTATTCTCCACGTTTGTAAAATTCTCCTTTGGAACTATGCTTATTTGGTGACCTTGCTCCCCCTTTTGGTCTATAAAAATAAGATGCATCTTTTTCATATTTGTGCTGGAGGTTTTTGCTTTTGGGGTTTTGTACGTACAAAATTCGTGGCCTGTGAGTAAATGACACATTTTTCCTAATGCCTTGTCAGATGGGGAAAGCAAACTAACATTTTCCTGGCTGAAATGCACAAACGCTTAAAATAGGAGTATCTGCAATACTGCTAGAACAGGGTAAGGCAAGAATCTTCCACTGGATTGCTGGTGACTTCTCAGAAACACATCAATTTATAATCCTTCATACTGTGGGAGCAGGTACTGCTGAGAATCGGACTCCCCACCCTTAACTTAGGAAAAGGTTTAAAACCTTAGTTACCAGATCAAGATAAAGCATTGTATTCGGACGGACATCCATTTAAGACCTTTATATCTTATTCATTGAACAGACATTTTATTCTTCAGTGTATTTATATTCTGCTTCTCCATGAAGCTCAAGGCAGCTTTCCCACAGTTCCAAACATCCCAAATGAACACAAATCTGACATGTCAACCAGCAAAATCCATACAATTTAAGTATTCAAACCATTAACTTTGGCACAGGCTCAGCACTTCAGGATGCAAGAGCTTGACAGTCTGGCATAGCTTTTCAAAACAGGGTGCCTTCCAAGTGTTAGGACTACAACACCCAGCAATTCCCAGCAACAGGGAGAGTTGTCGCAAGATCATCAAAACAATGGATTATCCAAATAACCAATGACTTTGGTTGGCCATTCATGGTAATGTACTTTAGATTAGAGCTATTTCAGGAATGTTTTAAAGTAGAAAATAAAACCTAACTCTCAGGGTTTTAAGCAAAATCTTAATTGTTGAAATTGAAAGTGCAAGAGCCGAGAGGGTAAAAAACTCCTTTGAGTGAGTTTCTGGTCTCCTAATGTTAATGCTTACCAATTTTCCACAATACTGTGCGTGTAATTTCTATTAAGGTATTTAATGTTAAGGCCACCATCCTCAGATAGGCAGCTTGTTTATCTGCCAAGCATGACTTTTATTGAATGAACTAGACTTAAATTGCTGTATGAAAAATTGACACAAATATGTCATATGCAAAATTTGACACTCTGTAGTGCATCACATTGAGATGGTGGTGTTGCTTAAATTCAGCGCCACATTTTTTAGGTTACTGCAGGGATCCAGGAAGCCAAGGCTTTAGTTCAAATGTATGAATCTATACTATAAATTTTAATGTTTTTTAAAAATATGAACATTCTATTTTCCAACAAGGCCAACAAGAAACTGTTTAAATGACCTCTGAGTCATTTTGCCTAATTATATGCTTTCCTGTAAACATATTTTATACAGCAATTCTTGTGTTTGCTGGGCCAGTCCCACTGAACTCTCCCATCCAATGTCCTGTTTTACAACATGTTAGCTATGAAATATGCCAGTCACGGAGGCACAATCTATTTTGTCAGCTGATTACAAGCAAACACATATCTTCTTTGGTGGGAAAAAAAGACAGTAATACTATAGAAGCTTATATAACCTGCTCAGATCTGTACATCTGTACAGTTTGTATTGGGGGGGGGGCGCAAAGACCACATAATGAAGTCCATAAGCTCAACCAAGTACAATATTTACCAAATTGTGCCATGCAACTTGCCTAAAAGTAATGGCTAAGTATGAGGTTTATCACAAAATGCCAGGAGGTCCAGCCTTCTTCTGTTATTTTGTAATCCAAATTTTATCTAGTTGAGAACACAAAATACAAGAGGCTTCTCTGAAACCCAAACTTTCCTGCATAGACTTCTCCTTAACCCAAGAACCCACTTCGGCAAATAAGTGATGCAAAAATTAACGGGGTTAAGCCTCACTAAGAAGCAAGATTGTATTCCTATATTTTAAAGGTTTCCACTGAGAATGATCATGTGCCTTCCACTTTAATTTCTGAAAAAAATAGTTCATCGTGGCTGCTGAAAAACATGCCTGCTTGTAAGGCTCACTAAACTGAGCTCAAGTCTGCTTACCTGTCCAAAGGGTTACACTGCTGTGAACATTTCTTGTGGAATGTGATTTTTTTTCTTTTTAATCAGCAGGGTGCTTTAAAGAAGCACATGGAGGAAAGAGAAAGATTGTGAGAACGTACAATTGTCTCTTTTCCCACATCAAACCACAGGTAGCCAGAATAATCAAATGTTCATGCAACGGAAGGTCCCATTCCTCAGGCTCCTGCTTGAGTTCCATGTGGCTTCAAAAAAGGTATTTAATATGAAATTCTGCCCAAGCAATGGAATATACAGGGATTGTGCAAGGTGAGCATGGGAATTTCATCAATCATAGGTTTTCAGACTGGACCCAACTTCTTTTTTTTTTTGAGTCCATACATCAGCCTGTGCCTTTGCATAAAACATTCACCCCTTTTACATCTTTCAAGTTCCTCTCAACCCCAAATCAGTAAGACTCACAATGTTTCTAACCACCACCCGTGCCCTTTGTACCCATTCCTTTCATTCCCACTACTAAGAATTCTTACAGACGTTTATATAAGAAAACTTAAAAAAAAATCACAGAGAGGAAAAAATGTCCTTTTAAGAAGACAAGTGGAGATTGTCGTGTATCGCTGATGAGGTGGCATCAACACCTACCCTTTTTCCAGGAACTAGGAGCCTAAGAGAGTGGCGAGACCTGATGACTGCATCTTTAAGGCAGCTTTATGTCAAGCGAGTTTGCGTGAGTGAGTCTGCAGGTGGGCGGCAGTGGAGCTGATAGTGAAAGTGATGCAGGCTCAGCGCACAAGAAGAATGCAAGCAAGGATTAACCGAGTGGACTGTGGGTTTCTTACACAGAGCTAAAAAAAAAAAAGACCAATGGGAAAGGAGCCTGCAATAAAGGAAGAAACCAGAGATACTGAGGAAGGATACAAGGGGAAGGAGAAAAGATCTTGGTCGAAGCTCTATCACTGCTCTTCTCAAAGCAGACCCACTCCCCGTCATATTCATCACTGATAACAAATATTTAATTAAGTTGCAGGGTGGGGTGGGGGGAAATCAGCCACAGTACCCAAGAAGGTCCTGTCAATACATTCCTCGTTGGGCAGGGTGAGGATGGGTGGCACCAGACAGACTCACCGGCCACAGATGGATAGAGACAACAGTAGCAGCACTGACACAAGACAGGCGTGGAGCTGGGTGTGCGTGCCCTCCCTCCCCTCCCTCCCCTTTACCCACAGTCAAGGCAGCACCAGCACAAGACAGCTGAGAACTGGAGGTATAGGCTTTCCCTTCTTTTCATCCCTCGCCTCAGTTGGGGCAGTGTCAGTCCTCCTTTGGGGGAGAGTTGAGGAGCTCCTTCTCTGCCCCATGGCCAAGTATGGTTCAGTGCTGCATGGCGCCTGCATGGTTTTGGTCAGGTAGCTCCACCTTCTTGGAGTTGTTCTCCTTTGGGCCAGCATCTCCCGCTTTAGACTGTGCCTTCCCCCGCTGGCTTTTCTTGTGGCCTCGGATGCAATGGGCATTGCCGCAGCCTTCATCGTCCTCATCTTCGCTTTCTGTTGAGCTCTCATCAAAAGCCCGGGGCTTCTCGTAGATGCAGCAGCCTGTGTTGAGAAAAGGGAAGAAGTGGAGAGGAATGGCAAGAAGGTAAAAAGGACTCCAAGGCAATATATTGTGGGCATAAAAAAGAAGGTGGAACAAAAAAAAAAAGAACGAAGGAAGAATAAAGAGACATTGTGAACGCGGAGAAAAGTGAGCATTGATATGGAATGGGACAGTGTTTAATAAAATGCAAAATGAGTGAAATATACAAAGTGGAAATATTGGATGCATGAAGAAAAGGAATTGAAGGAAATGGCAGACAGTGAAGAAGGAAGAACAGAAGGAAGGAAGAAAACATGAGAGAGATAAGCACAGAAATACAACAATTCAACAGCAATTACAGCAATGGAAGAGGAGACAAAAGAATAGTCACTTGCTCACTTTATCTACCAACAATTCTCTCTTTTGGAAAATGAAAGGACTATGCAGACTTTCTTCAAACTCAGAACATTTCTCTCTATCCCATATGAATTTATAGAGATCAGATCAGCACCGTCAGAACCAAATAATCTACTTTTCTGACACACGTCGGTGCCAGGATGGAAGCAATACAGCAAATTCTTAGCCTCTTTATACCCAACCCACCAAGGAGAAGTAGAGATTCTACATGATGTTTGAATTATGTAGCAATTCTTGTTCATTTATTTGGCCAGGGAACCTCAGGGAGTAATTAGAAATAGGACAAATAGCATCTCTCCAGTTAATTCACTTATTGTTACAGTAATATCTCTGTCCTCCTGTGATCATCTCAAGATGCCTTCTCATCAAATTTCCACTAAGTACTGTTAAGTACCTATGGTTAATTGAGGCAATTAGTATCCTCTCCAGGCTACAATGTCATAAGTAACTTGGTGTCCCCAAAGCTTATCATTTCCAACAGAAGTTTAAGATTATATTCTAAACATCAAAAAACAATCATAGTAGAGAACCAACATGGGCCAGCATATATGATGATACAGGAGTCTACCTATTTTTCCAGGGATTATTCTCCTATTTCCATTAGTTTGTCAGTACACTGTGGAATTTGATTTCCTTACCTATGCTTATGTTCTGATATTGTATGCTAGAAGGTGACCAGTCTACAGAAAAGTCATATGGCCTTTAAGAATACTTGAGAGTAACTCTAAAGCCAACAATCTAGATGTACTCTGAGGAAGGGGTGGATTAAGAAAACGTAAAAAATGAGTTAGCCTCATTTAGTGTACACTAGATGATGCACTCACATCAGGAGAAATACAAGTAAGGAGGAAGAATTTTAAGAAACAATAATAGAGAAGGGCAGAGCTCACATTTGGAAGATCTCCGTCCCAAGTGCTCATTGTCCACTGTATCACTTGACCATTCCACCTTCTTGGATGGCTTTCGTTTTCTTAATTTGATAGTGAGACTACGATTTTCCTGAGAAGAGGACAGAAGGGAAGAGGGTTTGATAAACAGATAATCAAAGAATTTCTCATTCAATATACAACAGCTTGATTTTCAATTCTGCGGAATACTTTCTATATAGGTGTACCCGAGGGAAAAAAACCCTCTTTATTTTTGCCAGTAAAGACAACTCCAGACAGTTCTGAAGGCAACTTCAAAGTATAATTGCTGCTGCTTTTCTGACCAAACCCTACCTATACCACAGTATCTCATGCCATTAACTTGCATAGGAGGCGAAAGAAATAAACATTTCATTAAACATTGAAACAATTAGATTTTATATTTTAATAGGTTCTAGGGCAGAAATACGAGCTGTCAGTAGAGAACCCAAGACTTAATTGAACTCTACATAAGAGCTCTTAGGTTTTATACAGAGCACTAACATTTAAATGCAGCACTGCCACAACACAACATGGTACTTTAATATTATATCCACTAACAATCACATCAGGGCATTTAGCACAGTGTTTCTTCCTAAAACAAAATACTGTATCTTAATATAAAGAAAAGTTAAATGATATAAATGCTTTATATGATACATCTATAAATCAATAGATGAATCAATCATCCACAATTTTGAAAAAAGCGTCCAGCTATCATTTGAGCTTCATAGGCAGCCCTTGATTTACAACTATAATGGAACCTGCCCATCGTGGCTGTAAATTGATTCCGTCGCATAATTCTCACATGACCAATGGCCAATTTTACAATCTTTTTTGCCCTGGTCATTAAGCAAACCAATAGTTTGCTATGAAAGAAAGAAAGAAAGAAAGAAAGAAAGAAAGAAAGAAAGAAAGAAAGAAAGAAAGAAAGAAAGAAAGAAAGGCAGGCAGGAAGGCAGGCAGGAAGGTAGGTAGGTAGGTTTTCAACAAAATCAATGTCATGTGACTGCAGGGCATTACAAATAACCACAAATAAGCCCAAGGAAGGTCTGTTGTAACTTGGTCAATAAGTGACAGGTTCTAAGTCAAGGACCATCTGTAATTGAAAAAAATACTATAGGTGCTCTAGGTGATCATGAGCCAAATTTTCTCAGCCTCTTGCAATATCCAAGGTAGCAGTAAACATCAAATAAATAATGTCTTCGAAGGCAGTTGATCAATGTAAATAAAAAAACAACAACACACACATCCCTAAAATAATTTCGATTGCACTAGCAACACTACTGGATCACACCAAAGGTCTAGCTTCTGATCAATAGGCCTGTACACCTCCTCTTTTTGGAAATTCAGTTCATCGGGGCTCAACTGAATCTCTGAATTAAGTTTATCATGGAATTTGTTTCTAAATTCAAACAACAATTTGCTCAAATGGTTCCCTGAATCAGAGAACTTCAAATCAATCCAATTCATTTTGGACGCCTTTAGTGCATATGCATTCTTAGCTTGGGAAGCATTCAAACCATCCTTTGGAGGTGGGTAAAATGAGGACCCAGGTGGTTAGGTGTGGGGGAGCAAAACACTGACTTTGTAAAACCACTTAGAGGACTGGAAAGCTCTGTGAAGCGGTATACAAGTCTTAAGTGCTATTGCTAGTGCTATCCCAAAGGTGCTTTTTCAGGAGGCAAATGGACTTTGTTGTTTTTTCTTTGAAGACATTTTGCTTCTCATCCAAGAAGCTTCTTCAGCTCTGACAGTATAGTGGGGAATGGAAGGTTTTATATTGCTTGCAAGACAGCTGGTCATTTGAATCCTTTTAGAAGGTTGTTGAAGCACTTGGAGGTTTATCGGTGTCCTCAGGGTCACCTGAGTAGTGCAAATGGTTCCTGTGGCCTGCAATTTTTTTCCCTCTGGAAATCCATTCCTACTCTCCCACACCATTCAAAAGGGTGTTCATCCCAAATTGTATAGCTAAAAGTCTGTAGAGAGCCTGAGGACACAGATAAATCTCCAAGGGCTTCAAGGACCTTCTAAAAAGATGCAAATGACCAGCTGTCTGCAAAGAATATAAATCCTTCCATTCCCCACTATCCTGTCAGGGCTGAAGAAGCTTCTTGGAGGAAAAGCAAAATGTCTTCAAAGAAAAACCAGAAAGTCCAGTTGCCTCTTGAAAAAGCACCTTTGGGACCACCATCACCTGGATGACTGAGAATCTCTACAGAGTAATAATAATAATAATAATAATAATAATAATAATAATAATAAAAAAAAAAATGTCATTTGGAACATAACACGCCAGATATCACGGTTGTTGAGGGCCGAAGCGTACAATTTATTGATATTACTGTACCAGGAGACGCCAGAGTCAAAAGAAAAAGAACTGGAAAAAAATCACGAAATATCACGACCTGGTCATCAAAACTACACGGCTATGGATGAAACATGTAACCATGATACCCATTGTCATCGGGCCACTTGGGTACCATGTCCAAGGATTTTACAAAACAACAGCAAGAAATTGCAGCTTTCTGCAATAACACCAGCGGAACTGCAAAAAACTGTGCTACGCGGAACATCATATATTTTAAGAAGATACTTGGATGATACCTTGGATGCAACCCATATCAACCATTAGTCAATCGTATTTGTGACACATTTTTAAATGTTCATAGTTGACAGTTTCATGTTTAATGAATAAGAGATGATTATGATTATTATGACAATATACACAGCAAACGAGATGACCATGCTGGATTTCGTATCCCAAATCACTAGTCAAAGACTTCCCAAGCATTTAGGACTGCATGATGTATCGGCGGATTATGCGAGCAGATCCCAGTAAGGTGGCCTTCTGCAGCTGACCAATGGTGATCTTGTCAGCG
>JANHZT010004357.1:339218-355773 GCA_032468215.1 Stegonotus admiraltiensis | reverse complement strand
AATAAGGCTATTTCATTCATTCAGATCTCGGATGTCTTCTGCTTGTGTTCCCTTTATTTTTTTGAGCAGTGTATATTGCAAGCATAGACTAGTTATTTTTTAAAGTGGTTTTTATGTTGCATAGTTCTGAAGAAATGGTCACTTCAAAATGTTATATATTTATTTTTACCCTGGTGCCACAATTTAAAATGCACTGTGATTGATTCAAGGAGTGTTTTACAACTCAGTTCTAGAAAATACATGGGCTTTAGGTTTCTGTACTAGTAGTATAATTGCCCCAGTCCAATAGTTCATTCAAACCATATGAGCTCACAAAACTATCCTGCTATACAAAGACAAAGCATGTTTCTTTTTCCCCCTTTTTTTCTTTTTTTCCCCCACTGGGAACCAGTCTGCCCACACATTCCTTTGTAGTCTTGAATTTACTTCCTATGTTTAAACAAACGGGAATTTAGAACCATATGCTAATATTCCTGTTTTCTTATTTAAAACGCCTGAATGTCATTTGGCAGTTACAGTACTAAGGTATAAACTCATATGGTTATCTATATTCTGATACTTTTATCATTTAGATTCAGTTGTTGCTTTGGGACCCAGTGAAAATATTTTGGGAGATGGATTGGATACTTTGGAAGAAGAAGAAGAAAAAGAGAAGTTTTTTGCTGACCTTGAGAAAGGAGCATCCTCTACCATAGACTACTCAAAATTAAATAAGGAACTAGATTCTAATAGTTCTGAAATCCTGCACACATTTTTATGGTAAAGTAAACAAAGATAACAATGGGAGCTACATGTTGAATTGCAGTAGTTTGGAAATGTAAGAATGAAACATTGTGAAAACAAATTGTGCTAAATAAATATTCATACTGTATTGTAGCATTGAAAAGTAGGGTGGAAGCTGTAGAGTAGAAAATGGCACAGTATGGATAACAAAAGGAAGCCGAACAGGAAAGTGAGATTGTAAATGGGAAGCAAACAGATATTTATGGATAGACTACCGTAGAAAAATTGCTTACCAGTTGTGATTCTGTTCATTTATGAAAATGTTCACCTCTCAATGTTAACACAAATAAGGCATAAATAAATTGAAAAATACCCAACCCTCCTGACCTTTTGTAAGAGCCTAAAGTCCTAGCTCTGCCAACTAGCTTGGGGCTCCAATGTGGGAACATCATAGTGGAGGTGACTGATCAATTACCATAGATCCCACCTCCCCCCATCCTGCTCTCTCCCCGTATTTCATTGGATCATAACGTTTGGCTTGTATATTTAGCTTTTATGATTACAAGCCACCCATGGTAAGATGGGTGACTAAATAAATAAATAAATATTCAGTGGCCATCCATATTTTTACAGTATTTTTCTTAGGTCCAAACTAGGATTAATGCAGATACAATCTAGGAGCAATACAATGGTAATTGAATACTGGACTAGACTGAGATTTAGTCTTTATTAGTAAAGGAATTTTCATTATAAAAGGGGCTTAATGGGCTAAAATATTTTTCAATTGTATATCTATAAATATAAGTAAAGCAAAATTGGTGATTATAGCTTCTTTTTTTAAAAAAAAATACAGATTCCGTATTCTAAAACCTTCTTTGGATATGGATATTCACAGATTACTTCCACCCATTCTGCCTGCCTTAGTTGCTTAGGAAAAATTTGAGGGTGGTTAAAAGGAATATTTTTGCTGTTAGAACAGCAAAGCATTAGAATGAATATAGAGAAAAATATTTTGTCATTCCTAATATTTTGCAGCAACCAGCCTCAAGTGAAACAGACAAAAGAAGAAAATGACAGTGAATGTATCAGTCATGAAAAATCTGGTAATTTCAAACCATTTGCTTAGTAACCTACATTTAATGATTATTTACTTACATGGTATTGTTTTCCAAAGGGTGTTGTCAATTTATTATTTCATCGTATAAAATGAAAGGCAGTCATGAGATGTTACATTAATTTAAAGGGCAGTTCCTCATAAGTCCAAAGTTACTTGAGACAAATAAGAAAATATTGTTGCCATTAGGCCATTGAGTCTGATCCAGGGATTCTGTTACATTGCAACAGAATGTGAAGGCTTTATGCAACCAGTGATTGTAGAATAGGTTTGGGTTTTTGTTTTTGTTTTTTTCAGTATCTGCATATATATACTTTTAAGTCAGAACTGGACTCAGTTTAAATAAAAAGAATTTAAACCATATCTTAATGCTTGCTTGCACCATTACCATGCAGTGAGAAACAGCACATTTCTGTTACTCCTGTAACATTATTCTATTGATAAGCACAATTACATAGCTGGCTATTCTACTGGAATGGGGGTGTCAAACTCACGTCATGGCAGCATCATGTAACATATCGGGACTTTTTCCCCCTTCACTAAACCGGGCGTGGGCATGGCCAGCGCATGACGCATCCAGTCCGCAGGCCGGGAGTTTGACAGCCCTGTACTGGAAGAAGAACATTAAGCTATAATTGAAAGTTTTCCCAACTGTTTGATCTGATCCAATAAAAGAATGAAATAGATCCTTGGGAAGGAAAATGGCATTGTTTCTCTTATTTCTTTTGAAGAACTAAACGCAGACTTTCCTCCAAACACTCAGGTGATTATAGTGAGGATTTTGAGGAAAATTCAGATTGTAATGAAGACAACAAAGCTGAACAGCTGGTCATGCCTGAAGATACTGTGAGCATTTGTGATAAGTACAATCACTTCCTATTTTAAGCATTCTAAATTTCGTGGTTTCAATGTTTTATCTGACTCTCAGCTTACCTAGTTATTTACAGTGCTGTCTAAAACTGAAACCCCAAATGTTCAAAGATAGAAATGTGCCATACAGTTGACTTTTAATGCATTTATTGGTTTTGTTCCTGAAGATACATATAGCTTGTAACATTTCATAGCTGGCATCTAATTATGTTCAGAGCTCTTCAAGCAGTTTATACTTCTGGAATTACAAAAAGATAGATTACCACTATAAAGCAAAACTATTGGAAGGATAAAAGAACAATAAGAGCTTAGCATCAATGCCAAAATCAACATAACAATAATGATATGATTAAAGATCTTGATGCCAAACATAACTCTCTTGAGACATACATACGGTTTTTAATATGTTTTTAAAACAGATTTGGGAATCACAGGATCCTATAATGGTAGAGCAAGGAATATTATTTCCAAAGGCATATGTTCCTGATTTAATAAAAGCTGAGTTAGGATTCTAATATTTTAATGATATTATCTATCTGTACATCATTAAACTTTATGTATGAAACTTCTAAAAAATGAACGAACTGCTGTGTATAGGATTGCAAATAAATAATACATTCTAATCCAATAGTATAAAATATTACCATCTAAGTTTTATTGTATTCCTAGCCATCTTCTCTGATTTGTAGTTTCATGTGTACTCTGATTGATTTCCAGTGCAGATGAAGCATTCTGTTCAGTAAAAGGACTGGTTTAAAAGCACTGAATGTATTAATCAGTTTTCTTCACCAAAATCATTCAAGGAACAGCAATAGCATTTAAACTTATATATTACTCCATTGTGCTTCGCAGCGTTTTCTGAGTGGTTTACAAACACACTGCCCCCAAACAATCTGGCTCCTCATTTTACCAACCTTGGAAGGATGGAAGGCTGAGTCAACTTTGAACCAATACTGTGTTCTAACCACTGCGCCACCATGGCTCTTAATCATTTGGCTATTAGAAATCAATGCATACATTAGAATTCTTATGCCCAGAACAGAATTTTGAGGAGAAAGGCACAATGATTGGAATGATTTGCACTTGTATTAAATGCTTTCAATTATTATTTCCTTAAAGTATTATTCAGATTTTGGTTTACTTTTTTTAACTAAGATTTTCAGTAGTGTGTCAGTCTTTTGACTTGATGCTACTTAAATTTTGTGTAAGTGAAATATTTTATGTAAGTGAAAAACATCAAAACATCAAAATTATAAGTTGTAAAATGGTAAATTGTTTCAAGAAAATGTCCTATTTCATATTCAAAATAATTTTTTACAAGTATGAGATTTATATATATATATATTATTTTATTTTCTAGGAGGAAAGGACAGGCATGCTGGCCAAAGGTATCAAATTCATATAATATGAAATTATATATTATAAAATGAGTTTGATCTTCCTGAATTTGGGAGATAAATATTCAAACATAATGGGCCCATTTCCTTTAATTCTACTTATCATAGTGCTGGCTTCCCCATGAAATAAAAGAAACATTATTATTATTATTATCATCATCATCATCATCATCATCATCATCCCTGAATTTTATTAGAAAAGATTACAGGAATACTTTGATGTCAACAGTACTCATATCAGTCACTGTAACTGCAAAAAGAAAGATTTTATAGATTTGTGTTATACAATTAACTTTGTCTAGAAGTCATTTTCAAATGAGGACCCGGATTTTGGGGCAATAAGCTGACTTTGTATTAAAAAAAGAACACCGCTTAGGGGGTGCCAAAAGCCCTACTAAGCAGGTATATACAACAGTATGAAGGCTATTGCTTAACACATTGTAAGCCGCCCTCAGTCTCAGGAGAAGGGCGGCATATAAATCGAACCAATCAATCAATCAAGACTGTCTTGATTGACTTATTTTTTATCAAAAATAAAAATGGCAATGTCAGTGAACAATTGACAACATTTATTTTTCTATTTTGGAAATAATATAAAATTTAAAATATTAAAAATGTATGAGTATATATTGGAACTGCATACTTTAAAATTAGAGGCAAGCTTCAGGATAGCACCCATCAGTCTCTCTACAAAGAAAAGCATACTACTAACTGGGTAAAAGTGCTGTCCCTTTGTATATAAAAGAAGTCCCACTGAGTGACACAGCTTTCTGACTAATTAGAATACTTAATATTGCAGTCTTTCCCCCAGCCATCTCCTGCAAGCATGAGACATGATTAAATCCGGTTGTTGCATAAGCAAGAACCATGATTTGTACTTTAACATTTTGTTGCAAATAATTTATGATTGTGAATGATTTAACATTTTATACATAATTTAACATCTTTTTGATTTTCTTATTTAAAGCCTTCTATATTTAAATATAAAAAAATAAATATTTACTGTGTTATCTTAAAGTTTCTTATCTAAACAATTTTTAGAATGTCTACATATTAAACTTTACTGCATGTTGCCCACTCCAGTGTTGCAGGTTAAGCGTAAGATTGGCATTACCTTTTCTTCATCTACACTAATGTAGAGAAGATACAATTCTTTTTCCTTTGTAGTACTTTTGGATTCCCAGGAGTCAGATTTAGAAACTCCAAAAGCCAATGAGCAGCAAGATGCAGCTGTGGTAGAACAACATACAGCTCAAGAAACTACTGCAGAAGAAATGACTGGAACAGGTAAGGCTACTTTTTGTTCATTAATTATTCCTTCTATTGATCATGCTCTAAACAGGGGCTGTCAAACTCAAGGCCTGCAGGATGGATCCTGCCCACAGGGTGCTTAAATCTGGGCCAAGGCACTGGCCTGGAAATAACAAAGGACCTGCCCGGGGTGCCTCAGCAGCCAAACTGGGGTACGGGGGGGGGCATGGCCTTCCCATGCCCTGTTTTCAGCCTGGATGGCCTCCTGCAGCACCCTGCCGGCCAAAACGGGGCACCCGGGCACACATGCGCCCCCACCATACCCTGTTTTGGCTGGCAGGGTGCTGCCGGAGGCATCTGTCCCATCTCCCCTCCCCCCCCGGCCCACGGAGAACTACAATGCTGATCTGGCCCTCAAAGAAATCCAGTTTGACACCCCTGCTCTAAACTGATGTGAGGCAAGAGCAATCTGTCTTATTCCATTTGGATTCATTAAAATTACTGTTTGGTCATGTAAGTATTCATCTAAACAAAACAAAACTTCCCACTGACTTTCCATTGATTTTAGTGGCAGAGAATCCAGTATTTAAAATCAAAGGGCCTTAAAGTTTGCAACTGTAGCTTAGATACTGTGTTGTTTTTTTCCAAATGATCAAATAGACTACCCCTAGCCCTATATGCTGAAACTAGCTTTGAGATGAAGGAAAATGCAAGAAAAAGCAGGGAATGCTATTTTTCTGTTCTTTGGTCTTAGTAGCTACTGAATTTAAGTTATAGTACTGTCTGTAGATACAATCTACTTTTGTTTTACATTAGTGCTTACTGGTTGGTTAGAATCTGCTGTTACGATCTGACACAATTACAATTCGATCCTAAGTGTATTCATTGGAAATAATCCTGTTGAACTTGATGAAACTCATCTCCAGATATGTTTGTATTTGAATCTCAGTGGAAGATGCTTTATAAATAAAAACATATATGGGATTGCAATGAAAGGGTCTAATAGCCTGTTGCCACAGACAAACTCCCTTTGTCAGAAGTTCCTAACAGTGGAAAGAATCAGAGGGATTTTCCTTTCCCTTTGTTCACTCATAAAATCTGCTCTGAGCCTGAAAAATCCTGAGCTGAGTTGAGTGCCTGCAAGGGGTTAAAAATCCTGTTGTTGCCTGATCAAGCATTGGCCCTGTGTGACATTGGAATTTTGCTTATGTCACACTAGGTTATTAGTGCTGTTATTTTACTGATTTGTTCCTCATGAATATTTTATTTTCAGCCTGCCACATCTGGAAACATTTAATTTTTCTCCTTTCAGGTATTTCTACCGGGCAAACAAACAGCGACATTGAAGCCTTGCAGCAAGCTTACCGTCACGTTGAACAGTCTTTAGGAACTACAGATGAACAGAACGATGAAAAAATGGAAGTGGAAGAGAGCTTAGTCAATGACACTTCACAAAATAAAGGAAGCTGCCCCCAAAATACTTCCATTACTAATTCTGGTAAATTCTGCTACTTCCCAAGGTTGTTTGCACTGAAATAAAACATATTCCGATTGCTGGACTGTGTTCTCAATCATGGTCCCCCTCCAAGGAAGATACAAATAGCTCCTTCCATAATAATACTAAAGTTTCCACTGCTATTGCTTCTTCTGCTTTATCTCCGATGACATCATTGTTTGCACCAGAGAAAGTGCAGAATCCACCTCTGTGAAATGTGATCCCACATGACTGCATCATGTTGCTGATTTCCAAAAATGTGCTAATGAAGCTAATTACATGACTCTTTCCTATCAGACTATCATTCTTCTAGAAATAAGGGTAGGCAATTATTTTATGGGAAAGAGATTTGTGTCATTGGGTCTGACTCCTGTGAGTGTAGCAATAGCAATAAGACTTATATATTGCTTTACAGTGCTTTACAACCCTCTCTAAGCGGTTTACAGGGTCAGTTTATTGCCCCCAACAATCTGGGTCCTCATTTTACCCTCCTCAGAAGGATGGAAGGCTGAGTCAACCTTGAACCTGGTGAGATTTGAACTGCCAAATTGCAGGCAGCCAGCAGGTAGCAGAAGTAGCCTGCTCTAACCACTGTGCCACCGTAGCTCATTATTCATGCCCAAAGCCAATATTATGGGGTTTCCCCACCCTTTTAAGGTCTCCGTGAATAAGATGAGCAATTCATTTTCTTATATTGTAACCGTTGTGCAGATTGTTTCTTTCATGGAATAAAAGTCTTTCATGAAATCTCTTTCATGAAACTTCTCAAAGAAGAAACATGTTCTATTTGTAGAACGTGAAACATTTTACAAATTTGACCATGAAATTTAAAAAACTAAATGTTTTCCTTTAGGTTTTTTTTAATGAAATATATCAAAGGATGTATAACATACTAGTCTGTTGGTAAGAATATTAAAGTTCTTAATAAAATACTTATTATAAGAACTTATAAAGTTCTTATAAAATATAAATAAAGTTCAAGAAATCGAAAAAACACAATTCATTCATGCCCTTCCATCTTTAGTAGTCACCTTTTGAATTTTGTGATTGTATTAACATCAGTCTAGAAGTCAGTTATACATAGATGTATACCGTAATGCAGACCAGCATAATTGGTGGTGTAGGTTTCTAGCATATGGAAACGCTTTAGAAGCACAGTTTAGGCATCCAAGGAAATATTATATCGAAAGCTACATTTTATATCTTGATCGTTTATCCTGATTGACTATCTGATTATTGTGAGTTCTTTCCTCAGCTTTCGGGATTTTATTTATTTGACATCCAACAAAATGAGTAATTCCTTAGTTAGCCAGCAAATTTATGATCTTTCAGTGGCAGCAATGGCAGTTCGGTTATTGTGATCTGATATTGGCCTAGCATTCCAATAAATTTTGTTACTTATATATTTGGTTGATCTCTTAAATAGAGCTAACAATAGTTATAGTGGTTAAAGTGTTGAAACCTGGACTTTGTTGTACAGAAACTCACTATGTGATTTATGACCAGTCATTCTTTCTCAACTCAACTTATCATGCAAGGTTGTTACTGTAGGAAAAATAGGATATACCACTATAAGAGCTGTAGTGATGCAGTGGTTAGAATGCAGTATTGCAGGCTAACTCACTGCTCACTCCAGGAGTTTGATCCTGATTGGCTCAAGGTTGATTCAGCCTTTTATCCTTCCAAGGTGGGTAAAATGAGGACCCAGATTGTTGGGGGCATTATGTTGACTCTGCAAACTGCTTAGAGAGAGCTGTAAAACACTGTGAAGCGGTATATAAGTCTAAGTGCTATTGCTATAAGACCCTGAATAAAAGATATTATGATATGATTGCTAACATATTGCATATTATAGTTAATTAAATATATAATTTCAGTCTAATACCATTCAGCAGCATTCTTTACTAACCAAATCACTAAAAAGTCATACTTTAGAGAATTACCTCAAATTTTTATTATTAAGTTTCTATCCCTCCTTTCCTCCAGAAGCAGAAGATGACACTTTTGAAAGCTATAATTGTATTCTCACAATTATGAGGAAGCTTGGGTGCAGAAGTAACTTTTGCCCTAAATCACCCAATATGCTCTGTGGCTGAAATTTGATCCCACTGTTTCATGCCTAGTATTTGGGCTTTGCAAAATAGTAAAGGATAGGAAGGCTACTATAGAAAATAAATATATTAAAGATTGAAGTAAACTATGGTTATAAAAAAAAGCTTCAGTAGGTTGTAATTAGGTCACAAATTACCTCAAAGAAGAAAAGCTGAAAGTAATGCTTGTTTTTAGTTTAGTTTAGTTTACTATCCTTATTCTGTAGATAACCAATGTCTCCTAGAAATGTACAATAAAATGTAAAACCAAAGCTATTCAAAACAGTTTAAAATCAGTGGTTAATACACTGCATTAATCACTGTAGAATATAATAAGATGGACAAAACAAGCCAGTCCCAATATAACCAGGTATTGTTTATGCCAATCTTTTAGTAATTTCTGACCAAAAAATGAAATTTCATTCACATTTTATTTGAAAATACTTTTGCTACAGAAGTAATAACAAGTGTGTTGTTTTCCTTCTATCTAGATTTGCCCACTATAGAAGAACTGATGAAACCTATCAGAGCAGGTTCATCTTTTGTCAGGGGATTTGAACTGGAGCCTATTAGGTATTCATTCTGGAAAATGCATGACATAGCCAATGAAATTTTTCATGAGTTTTTTTTTCTTTAACCCTTTTTAAAATGAAGGTATTACTACTGTAGTGTTAGTAGGATATCATTTGCTCCTTGAGTATATTATTCCTAAAATTTAAATATATATTTGCTGCTAACATCTATTTCATCAATAATTGGAGTGAAGAATTTAAGCTGAAAGCTTTCAACCTTAAAATGGTATCTGTTTGATCAGTCCTGTAGCTGGCAGAACTAAGTACAGGTAGTCCTTGATTTATGACCATAATTGAAACCCAAATTTCCATTGCTAAGCAAAGCAGTTAAGTGAGTTTTGCTCTATTTACCACAATCTTTCTTGCCAGAATTGTGAGGTGAATAATTGCAGTTGTTTAGTAGCATGGTTATCAAGTGAATTTGGCTTCCCCATTGACGTTGCTTATCTGAAGTTGCAAAAGGTGATCACATGACCCCAGGACACTGCAACCATCATAAATACAGGCCAGTTGCTTCCTGCTCACACAGACACACACACACACACCACGGGTGTAAGGAATCTTTATTAAGGCTTCCGAGCCTGAATTGGTATTCCCCAGCAATTCCCTGTGCTGGCACCAGCTCAACCCCAATGAGTTCCACAAGCTACTCAAATGAAGCCAATACTAGTCCTCAAGGCAAAGGCAAAGGCAAATCCAGTCCACTAGGCAAAAGCAAGTGCCCATGGGAAAGGCAAGTTTCAAGACAAAAGCAAGTCCGCAAGGCAAAGGCAAATTCACCAGACAAGACAAGTCCATACGAAAAGGCAAGGCAAGACAAAGGCAATCCACAAGGCAAAGGCAAGACCACGAGGCAAGGCAGGGCAAGGCCACAGCTGAGGAGACACAATCCAAAGTTCAGGGCAAGAACACACAGCAAGAAAAGGAAAACATCATTTCCAGCGGCTCACCAAGAGGGATGAGGCTACTTCCTCAAGAGGAGCATGGCTGATGTTTGTCCCTGCCTCCTCTCAGCCCTACATGCTCCCGGATCTAGAGGAGGAAGTAGTTCTTTATTTCCACTGACCAGCTGCAGCTTTGTGCCCTCTCCACTGAATGCCTCTGGGCTTCCCAGCTGCAGCTGAGCCTCTCCTGTCTCTAGCTCAGCCGGCTGCTCATCTGGTTGCTCTCCTGTGCTCAGCCCCTACGCTCCTGGCTCATAGCCCTCGGTTGCCAGCTCATCTTCCTCTGAACTAGCATCTGGGGATGCATCCGGGAGAGTCATAACAGGTCCAAATTTTGATCACACGGCCATGGAATAATGCAATGGTCATAAGTGTAAAAAACAGTCCTGTCACTTTTTTCAATGCCGTTATAACTTCGGATGATCATTAAACAAATGGTTGTAAGTCGAGGACTACCTGTAAAAGGTATGCATGGGAAAGAATCCCCCCAAGCAAGATCCCCATACTGAAAAGGCAAACCTTGACTTGAGTTTCAAAGGGGTGCTTATGGACCCTACAATAATCTATCTAAAATATAATTTATCTCAATAGTGCATGCCCATGAAATCATAAATCATGAAATCATAAAGTCCCATCTGATTAGATTTTATCCCTTCCGCCTTCATAAAGTGGTCAGACAACTTAGTTTACTAATTTTTTGTGTCCTCTGCAGGAGACAATATTTTTATGAGTGTTTTTTATTTTTCTAGTTTGTTGTATACTAATATATAAAAGTGAATAAGTAGGGTTCATTTTTACTGTATTGGGTATAGTTTTTTGTATATAGTCAAGGAGTTTTTGAGTGTATGGGAAACAATGTTTTTGCTTTACCTGGCCAAATATGAGATACTTCTTTATAACTGCTACTAAGTGATCTGTTGTTAGTGCTATTATTGCTTAGTCCTGTCCTGCAGGATCAGGTAATTGTTTTACTGTAGTTCGCAAACAATTATATAAAACTAGTGTGCAATTCAGTATCAAATGTCCATATCATTTTTACTAAGCTATTATTAATAGAAACAACAGGCCTATTCATATATGGCTTTCTTTCCCTTCTCTCTCATAGTCCTGTGAAAGTCACACAAGATCACGCAGATGGATTAATGAAGCCGTCTGATGAAGCCGTGGAATCCCAAAACATTGGCTGTCTTTTAAACCATCCTGGCGAACAAGAAAATACTTCAGTTTTAGAAGTTGCAAATGAAAGTAGCAAAGATAGTCCTCATCTGAAAGTTATCAAGGAGAAATTAGCCGATAAAATTAAACATGGTGTTATGAAATTAAGCACTCTCTCAAATTGTTCAACATTCTATCATGAGAGGAAATCTGGACAGGTGAGCAGCTTTTCCTTGTCATACTTAAACCACAAAGAAGAGTTTTATTCTTCTATAGCTATAGCCAACCCAAAATAAGCCATTAAGCAAAAGGTAACCTTTCAAAAAAAGGAACCAGTCATCAGCAGGACAAATCTATTTCATAATCCCAAAATTAAAAAATAAGTCTTGGCCTGTCAATAAGAAGCCATCAGTGAGGACTCAAAAAGATCCAGCTTGGTAACAGAGTTTAATACTTGGGTACAGCTGCTGAGAAGTTTGCTGGTTGAAACTCTGATCCTATTCTTCCAACCTATACTCCCTATGTCCTACTATTTTTCTTGAAACAGCTGATTTCTAGGATTGTGAAACATGACTTTTTAAGATAAACATGTTGACCACTATGATTAGGTTACTGCTTAGGCAGCTGAGTATCTATTTCTTTCCATGAGAATAGGATAGGGCAGGGCAGGGCGGAGCGGAACGGAACGGAACGGAACGGAACGGAACGGAACGGAACAGAACAGTTGGAAGGGACCTCGGAGGTCTTCTAGTTAATTTTATATATGATGTTTGAGTTGTTTATTTGGGATATAATCAAACTAATATAATTTTGATAGAATTTATTTGGTAGAATTAGTTAAAAGTTATCTTGCTTTTCTATAGAAGTATAATTCAGTGATTGCATAGCCTTATTTTAAATATTGAGCCTTAATTTTACATTCTGAAACCAAACTAGTCAATAACATACATGTATGTGTTATTTACAGGTGCATCAACCCAACACCTGGAATAAAGAAAATCCAAATTTAGTACCAAATAAACAAGTAATGTATAAGAGTAGTAAAAACACGATGACTATTCATAGAAAGAAACATTTGGCTGGATCACATAGTTCTGTTAGAAGCTCTGGATATGGAAAACCCAATTCTTCATTAAAGCACTTTTCTACAGTTAACGAGAAGACTTTGAAGGAAAGCAACAAAAATCCACTTCTGAAAGTCAAATCTCCTCCAAAGCAGAAAGGTATATTTATAAAACATTTAAAATTGATATAATATAATATGATATGACATGATATAATATGATAATATATATTTAAAAACTATTAAAAGTCAGGATAACTGATTTTTTGGCATATAATAATTATTCCAAGAAATATAAGGTATCTATATAAAAATTATATAGTCCTTATTGTAATTTTTTTAAAAAGACATACAGGTTGTCCTCAACTTACGACCACAATTGACTCCAAAATTTCTGTTCTTAAATGAAACATTTGTTAAGTGAGTTTTGCCCCATTTTACAACCTTTCCTGCCACAGTTGTTAAATGAATCACTGAAGTTGATAAGCTGGTAACACAGTTGTTAAGTGAATCTGGTTTCCCCATGGACTTTGCTTGTCTGAAGGTCGCAGAAAGGGATCACATGACTCTGGGACACTGCAACGGTCATAAGTACTAACCAGTTGCCAAGCATCTGAATTTTGATCACATGACCATGGGGATGCTACAAAGATTGTAAGTGAAAAATGGTCATAAGTCACTTTTCTCAGTGCCGTTGTAACTTTGAATGGACACTAAATGAACTGTTGTAAGTCGAAGACTACCTGTAATTGATTGTTTTCCTTTCAAAGGCACATCAACGACTAAAGTAACTCAGACAAAACCCCATTCACTCTTCCCCAAAAGAAATAATTCTACTGACCCTGAACAACCACCTTCACATGAATTTTCACCAGAAAAAGAGCCTAAAGAAAACGACAGCCAGGGTTACAAGGTTAGTGATACAACCACTGTTCTTCAACAGGTATGTTTTTTTAAAAAGGAGAATGTTCGAGAAATGAAAATGCAGAATATGAGGAAGGTTCTTTGTTCAAAGTATTCTTAATGTCACTCACATACAGCTTGTCCTCGTTGAGCAACTGTTTGCAGTTACCATGGTGATAAAGAAGTAACTTTGCTACCAAGCTTCGTTTTTACAACCCTTCGCTGTAAAGCAAGAGTTTACTTTTTGTAATGCAAAAGAAAGCTGAAGTAAGATAGTAAGCACCTTTGGCTTACTGACTGAGTTGCTGGTTCCAGTTGTAACCACTAAATGTAACCACTAATTGTAATCGCTAAATGAGGACTACCTGTATACTCTCCTCAGATGTGCGAAAGGGAAATGAACACCCAGTTTGGCATTATGCTTATATACAGTGAGCCCAAACCGTAGCACAAAAAGTACATATTTCTTTTTTGTTTTAAATAATCCTTGTGCTACCATAGACAACTACTTATCATTGGATTTATAATATGTGAATTGGATTCCATTAATAGAACTCATCAATTCAAGGAAAGGCGAAAAGGTAATTTTGACTTTCCTCAATCTGCAGTCCCTCAGTTTACTCAATACCTTATCTTGGGTGCAGAGACAGGATGTGAGGTGATACAGAAGGCAGGAGGAGAAAGGGAAGTACATGGTCCTTCTTGCAAACGGGATAGATTGGAATTCCAACATAGGAGGCTTGACTGAAAAAGAGATACAGTATAGTAATATTGTTTGTCTCATTTATATCCTTATTGTTATAAAACAGCTTTGGGAAATGTTAGATTACAATTCCCAGCAGCCTAAACCATTGTGATTATTGCTGAAAATTCTGGGGGTTGTGCAAATCGCTGGAGGAATAATAGATTCCCCATCTTTGTTTCAGGGAGCTTAGGCCAGCTCTTGTGTTTTCCCATCTTTGTACTTATTCATTTTAATTAAAATAAATGTGGATGCATTCAAATGCTTTCTCGAGCATAGCACTTATTTCTCTATATTTCATGTACTTGAATTAATTTGCTTCTGTGCTAAAATGATGCATTTTCCTAATGAACAGCAGTGTTTTAATTCCTCTCTACAGTATTGAAATATTTTGCATACTGGAATAGGCTTGGAAAACATTAAACATTTCATTTTTATATTTAAAAAAAACTGAAAATAAAATTAGCAATTGAATTTGATTCTGTGTTCCATATTGTATGTGTTTCCTGTGTGTCATCAGGTAGCCCCAATTTCCTCCTTTCATAGTGAAAGAGAGCTTTATTTACTAAAAAGAGCACAGGAAGCAGAGGAAAAATTGACTGTAGCCAATACTTTGATTGAACGTCTGAAAACCACCTCCCTTCAAAGAGAGAAGGAAATGGAGGCAAAGATTCTGGAAAGGAAAGTGCAGCAAGATAAAGAGCTGTCTCAATTAAGCCAAGAAAATTATGTTCTTCAAACACAGGTACCATCTTATATTCTTTATATTCTCCTTAATAAATAGCATCACGTTTGGTATATTCCACTAAAACAACATTTATCTTAACATTTGATAAAAATGTCCATGAAACTACCCACCTTACTCATATTTTTGGAGATGCAACTCAACCATGCAAAATTGTCTTTCTACTCCTATCCAGTTTTATGTATTGAAATGTATATTACTAAACAAGAAAAAAACTACTATTCAATTCCTAATAATTACAGAAATATGGGACACTTTTATAAAACCAGATAAACCCATATCCAACACATCAACTACTTGGTGGAAAAGTAGAATATAGATATGATTTTCAGGTAATATAACATTTCAATAAATGAATGAATGTTATTTACTTGAATAATGACACCTATATTCTCTCAATTATATATGTATTCAGCTTACACATAAAATTATTCTTTTTTCTTAGCATTTTTATAAGATGCGCTTAATGCTTAGGAATTTTCTTCATAGCTAAATAATATAAAAGACCTTAAAAAAGGAACAATGTGGTCAAGTATTCGTGAGAAAAATCTGAATGATGAAGAAATGTTGAAAGAAATCCAAAAAGAAATCCAGAATCAAGAGATTCTTCTCCAAGGATACCAACAGGTAAAGATCATGCAATATTGTGACTTTTTGACCTGCCTACCAAATGTGTTAGACAGCAGTTCTGATTGCAGCAGTAGTTGTCTTGGCAAAACAAGAAGCGAAAGAAATTGGAAGCAAAATAACTTCTTTTTTGAAAATTCAGTTTGAAGCCTTACTTTATTTATTTGTTTGTCATTTGTTAGATTTATAATCAGCTTTTTCTCCCTGCAAATTATTAGTAAATTTCTTCATGTCATAATCTGATAGATGAAGACAATATTTACATAATTTGTATCAGGAAATAAGTATATCCTGCTGCCAATTTTTGATTGTAACTGGTTCTGGTCATCCTACTCTGTTGATAATCCTCTTGTTGAGCAGAGATTAAGCTTCTGGCTGAATCAGCACATGTTCTTTCATTGAAGCAACATTTGAAACAAGATTTAAGGACTAGTTTTGCCCCGTCCTCCTCCCAAATTTTATCATTTTATGTAATATAATTTAACATACAGCCACTTTAAAACTACAGATGATACCCACACCAAAATGTCAATGCAGTGTAGCACTTTAATCTAGCTGTATTTAATTAAATGCAGTAGTCCATAGCTTCTGTGCTGCTATCCATACAACATTATTCATTTAATAGGGTCCCATTCAAATCCTGAAATATTTCACTTGTGTCCCATAAAGTAACAAGATATTGTTCGATCTGACTTGTTTTAAAGACAGGTTTTTTTAATTTGCACATTTATTCAGAAATAAGGTTCCTGGGGTTTCGTTATTGATAGGAGCCTGAGTGGCCTAGGAGACTAATGCCTCCTGCTAAGGGCAGTACTTAACATCCAGCTGCCTGCAATTACTGCGAGTTCAATTCTCACCAGGCTC
>JANHZT010004357.1:318652-334670 GCA_032468215.1 Stegonotus admiraltiensis | reverse complement strand
GGGGGCGGAATCTATTGCCTGACTTCGTGGTGGGCAGCAGGAATGGTCACATCTTGCTTCTCATTATAAGTATATCGTCTGGCCACTAACTGCCAAAACAAGTAGGGAGGGGAAGATGGGCCCTATATAAGCAATCAGGGAATTTTCTATTCCAGCCTGTTAACATATGAACAGAGGTGGCTACTTTTGCTGCAGTTCCTCTTTTAACCAGAACTAGGTGATGGAATCAGCCTAGATTTCTGCTTGATATCCCAAGGTCTTAAATTCAAGAGACACTGTGATCTGTACCCTGGCATACAACTGTTCTGTATTTTAGAGTTTTAGATTTCTTTGTTGAGAAGTAGCCCAGAAAATGTATAGTTGGAATTGGAAAATGTATAGTTGGAATGCAAATAGACTCCCATCTAGAATGTTCTCTTTTACTGGTTAGCTGGCCAGTAATATGGCCATTGCACAATCAATGTGCCCTAAATATGTTGAAATTTTTATAGTTCGTGAATGTCAGGTTAGGGTTAGGTTTCAGGTTCATTGTTTATATCAACGTCTTCTTTCCTTCCTTCCTTCCTTCCTTCCTTCCTTCCTTCCTTCCTTCCTTCCTTCCTTCCTTCCTTCCTTCCTATTCCTCCAATTGTAATTTGCAATATACAAAATTAAATATAAATTAAATATTTCAGTATGCAATATTTATTTTGTATGTGTAAAACAAGAGAGACACAAGACAAGGGTATCCTCTCCTTTATTTTTATTGGCATTATTAGCTAATAGAGCTAGCATTAGAACCATTGGCAATCCAAATAGATAAAAAAATAGAATTTTAGAAGTCAAATTAGTTGCACAAGTACTTAAATTGAAATTATTTATTACTGATATTGTACTTACAATCCAACCCATGGGCTCCTTAAAAATGTTGATGGAGCATGATATGGTTCAGTATCAACAATCAAATCAATAAAGAAAAGAGTCCCACATTGATACGGAATTGACAGAATGAAAAGCAACTTGTATGTTGACTAACATGCTTTAAAATTATTGCTGTAAAGGTCAAATACTAAGAGTTTTTTAAAAACAAAAACAATAAAGATCTATTGACGAGAGAGAAATTATTCGGTAATCTGAATGCTATCATAGAGAGGATGACTTACTATCTCCTGATACATCATCAGAGCAAGGCACACCTAACATCAGGGGGAAGCAAGCTATTCCAGAGGGACAAGTTATTATTGAGAAAGTTCAATGTCAAGGTTCCAGTCCTCCTGTTTTCATTAAGAAAAATCTTCCATTGAAAAAGAATGAAAACACTTTGTGTTAGGATCATGATAAATGGATTGTTTGGGACATTCCTTAATATATACTTTTACTTGTATTGCACAGGTTGAAAAGCTTAGAAGTGAAGCTGGGCATCATTCTGCCCAGCAAAGGACACGGCTAAAAAATAGGGCAGCAGATGCTAAACGGATTCAAGACCTTGAGCGGCAGGTATGTAATACAGTCCTTTTTCCTGTATTATCTTAGTATCTACTTTCATTAATAATTAGAATGGTGGCTTAACTGTGTTTGCTTTCAAGCTCTTTTCTGGGAGAAAATTGTTAAATAGGTTTCCAGAGTGGGAATAGGGAATTAAGGCCAAATAATCTTTGTACTAAAATAATGTCCAAGGAAGGATGTTTAGTTCATGTACAGTAATTGAGAGATATTTCAGTCCCCTTCTGAGATAGAGAATCAATAAAAAAATTATACATCTATGTCTTTTCATTGCTCTTTGCCTGGATGCCTGAAATGTATGGTTTTTAACATACAGGTTTTGGAAAACGATCTGCGTGCATGTATGTCTGTCTACCCCAAATTTAAATGGAACCGTTAAAGGTTGATTCTGATATTTTTAGCATGCAAACAACTTTTTTGCCACTGAGTTTTTTTCTCTCTTCTCATTTAGTAAATCATTTTTACAGCTGAGGCTTGGGAGAAAGCATGTGTCAAATATTAATTATAGTTGAATTGTTAATTCTAAATTATAATTTGAATTGTCAATTATAAATCTCACTAGTTCTATTCAATATATTCCTAGGATTCTACCTTTAATTTATTAAGGGTATCGTCTGCATATTTGTACTGTTCAATTATGAAACAAGCATTCTTAGGTATGTTTAATATTTCAGTGTAAATATTCAGACACTGTTCTGTCACTGAAAATGTAAAATTAAAATGCCTTTCCTCTTTTTGATCTCCTAAGTGGTTTTTTATTTTAACTGGATTTAATGTATCTTTTGAAAGGTTAAGGAAATGGAAGGGATTCTGAAGAGAAGATATCCTAATTCCTTGCCAGCTTTAATATATGCTGCTGCTACAGCAGCTTCTGAGGGAGACGGTGATGCTTCACCAAAAAATAATACAGTGGAATTTCTTGAAAGAAGAGTTAAAAAGTTAGAAACTGAACTGGAGGGTAAAGATGATGAAGCCAAAAAAAGTCTCCGTGCCATGGAACAGCAGTTTCAAAAAATAAAGGTGACATACTTCACTAAGGTTTTAAATGCTTCTTTTAAAATCTACTAGCTGACAGCTGAGAAGAATGAAGCTGTTAAGATGCCAATTTGACTGCAAGTGAAAGGCCTCTTGGTATGGATGAGACCATTGCAAGTAACAACCTATTCTGCACTAGTAGAAATAATAAGGAATGCATTACTTGCCTTCATTTTATCTGTACAGAACAGACTGATTATTGATTTTCTACAAAAACACTGGTGGAGATGAGCCAGGGCTTCAGCAGAAACGTTTGATTCAACAGATCTTGGCAATTATAAACCTGACTCAAACATTATATTCTGAGAAAGTTGATTAAGAACTCTGAGCACTAATTATCTAGGCCCATTTCAGTTGGTCTTTCTGGCAAGATATACTAAAAATTGTTTGATTAATTTGGTAACCATGAGCTATGCTGAAAACTGGCTTGCAGGGCCATGGTTCTGGTCACTTTTCTGGGTATATCAGCAGGTTCTAATACTCTGATGCATCTTGGATGGACTTTTAAACCTGGCTCTTCTCCCAGGCTTTGGACATAGCTGGTTAGAACCCCTTCTTGCATGCATGATACATTGTTGCTGATAGGATTCAAGATGTTTATTTTTACGAATTTTTAAAAAAAATTACTTCATTGTTTTATGCTGTGAGCCATAGTCAATTTAAGATGGACAGCATTACAATAAACAAATAAATCATAGTATGCTTTTGAAATGTCCGACAGGATTGTTTTCAGTGATTCCAATTCTCCTTATTAGGCCATGTACAGAAGATAATGCTGGGAAACTACTGGTTGACACCTAGGTTATTCCTTTCCAAAATCCCTACAAAATTTCTTGTCCATCATGCTGATCAACATTATCACATTTTCCTTTAAGTTCCCTGATGCAATTTCACAAAATCCAATATTTGTATTTCATTTTACCTTTACGTAAACTAAAGCATATAAGTGTGCCTACTTTGTCACTTTAGCATCAACTAACTTTCCTAGAAAGGAAGCAATAATTGTACCAGTGTTTCTACTTGGGTTATTTATGCTGCTCAACAAGCTGCATTTTTAAAAATATTTTCACGTATTACTTATTGGTGTCAGAGTCTTTTTTTTAAATGAGTGTGGTCAAAGTGAGTGAGAAAAATAATGTGGTCTACCATACCTCATTGAACTTCTGTTCATAGCATTGGTGCTCCTATAGGAACATGGCTTGGTGGCTTGTATTTAGGAAAGCTGGCAGATAATACAGTTCTCAGGTTGATATGCAAAGTGCCATGGTTGGATATTTCAATCGGGATCCACACTGGTGATTGCTTAGGAAACAATCATGTGTTCCCTGGGAAAGCATTATGGAACCATTAACTATTGCGCCCTCGCTCTCCTTTGAGATTCAGAGCAAATAAAACCTAATATAGGTGAATCTTTACTTCCTGCAATCTGTCTTTACAGCTACAATATGAGAAAAGAATTGAGGAACTTGAACAACTGCTGGCATATAAACTGCTGAATGAGCCTCAAAAGCTTCAAGACAAGTTGTCCAGCTTTGATCAGGAACTGTGTCAGGTCAATGAAGCCCACCAGGAGACTGTTCAGAATCTTCAGGCTGAAATCGATTCCCTCCGAAGCCACGTAGCTCAGCTAGAAAGTCAGAAGAACCCACGAGATGATGATGCAGATCTGCAGTCACTAGAATATCAGGTGGAGCAGGCTCGTGCAAAAGCCCAGTTGGTTCGGCTCAATCAGGAAATGATCGCCAAAAACCGGGAGATAAAAGACCTCACCAAAACTGTTGAAAAGCTTCAAAAAGAGAGGAGGAGGATGCTCTCTGGTACAAATTCTGGAAGAAGGCTCGATAAAAAAGGAATGCTGGAAAAAGACTGTGTGAGCCCTGAGAAAAAGGTCCCCAGGAGTCCAGGTTTTTTTCCTGATAATCTCAAAGATAAGATATACCAGCCCAATGTCTTTGCTGACGCTCACATTTCAGAAGTCCAACAAGAGAACGCCCACCTGAAAGAAGAATTGGAAAAGTTGAAACTAGAGCTAAACGGGGAAAGGATATCATCTCAAGCAGCTCTGGCAAATGCTGAAGAACTAATGAGAAGGTACAGTAGTATTTTTATTATCTACAGTTTTTAACATACTATTACTTAGGGTCACTGTACAGTGTAATATTTGCTGATCTGAAGTTTCCCCCACCCCCATGGCAGTCTGTTCATTAGAAGCAACTCCCTCAGCAGAGCCAGACTAAATCAAAGTTTTCCCTTGCAGTTTAAGTCAAGCTTCCACTGGCATCAGTTGATCTTTCCCCCCATTAATTTTCATGCGGTGGTGTGAGTTAGAAATACACTCTAAATTACAATTCTATAGTATTTGCATTCTAGTCTTAAATAAATTTATGGAGGTTAACAGGTGGTACGTGCAGCCATTTGGACCACTACGACAAACACACAGATTTTTTAAAAATGTTTTTAAAAAATTAGACAAGCATTTTTTGGTCAGCTAGTGTTACATAGAATCTTTTAAAGGGGGTCTGTTTAGTTAGAATAGAAATCATACGTGTATTGTTTTTCCATACTATGCATAATTTTCCTAAGACATTTGTTCAGTGCACAAACTATTTCATTTTGTAAAATATGCTTGTTTATTTAAATTGTAATTGATAGAAATGGTTCGTTCTTTTTTTTGGCTCTGTCTTGGTCCTTTTTCCACTGACATTGATGACATTGATGATGAATCTTGTGCTTGTTTTATTAGAACTAAAGATTTAAATGTTGTCATCTTAAGGTTTGGACATCTTTTTCTCCTTTCTGTCCCCTATTCCTCATATATAAGAGTGGTATAAAAAAAAGAACAATGGGAAGAACAGTTATGATTGAGTTTACAGCTGCAGAAACTTTTGAAAAATATAATAGATATAAGCCAGATATGATATTCATATTATTTGGGAAGAATTGGATATATTTAGCTTACAGCAGGGAGTATTACTTTTTCACTGTGCTTATAGAGCAAAAGAAGAGCTACAAGGTCATATTGCTACTCTTAAAGTATCGCACCAGAAGGAGTTGGAGAGGATTCTTTGCCAGCAAGCAATAGAATATTCGACTTCCAAAGCAGCAGAACTGAACAGCAAGATTTCATCTCAAGAGGTAAAATTGGCCCGAGAGAGAAGTGGGGGGGAGGGACTCACACACACACCTGCTACACCACACCACACCCCTACAGATACAAACAGGCACACATAGGCATCAACATTCGCCTAAAGCCCATGATGTATTGTATTTTGCAGACATACTTGCCATTACAGCAAGTACTTTTTTCATTCCATGATCTGGCATAGAAACCGCTGTACTATATATTACTTTGAATGCCATGTTTATGTAAATTGTGTGTTTACACAATATACAAAGCTAAGAAATATACCAAGAGATATTCTTACCCACTTTGTCAGAAAGAACAGTATACATCATGTTTTATAGCAGAATTTTACCAATAGAAACACACACAATGGGAGAATGGTTTGTGTAGATAACAGAACTAGCAGAGGTGGCAAAATTAATTTGTATGATTAGAGAAATATCAATAACATTTATCAGTGACTGGAAACCCCTTAGGGATTTTTTGTTGAGAAAAGAGAAAAATGAACCTATGGTTTGTGTATTGGTTCTATAGAGTTTGTCAATTTCTGTCTTCATCCCATTTCAAAAAAAATTTATATGAGATTGAACATTGTCTGGGGTTTGAGGATTAGAAAGGATAATTTATGAAAAAAAGGAAATTATGATGTGGCCTTAGAGGACATAAAATATATAAATGTATTTATAACTATTATCAAAAAGATTAGAAGTCATTTCTTTATAAACTTTTCTTTTACTTTTCTATTTCCTTTTGTTTTCTTTTTTATTTAGTATTCTTATTTTCTTTCTTTTCTCATATTTGTATCATTTTAATCTTGTTAAACATTTCTTCAATAAAAAATGGTATTAAAATATGGAATTGAAACGATTCTTCGCATCTTCTGCTTTTTAAGTAGAACAGCTAAGGCAACACAATTCTCTTTTTCCAGTCCGAATCAATGCAGATTCTTATTACTAAAGTGGAAGGGCTATACACCATCACATTTTTATGATAAAATTAAAATATGTTATATTGAAAACTTAGAATAATCTAACCATTGAGAATATTTATGTCTTCCCATAGAGCCTCATTAAGTACCTTCAGCAGCAAGTTCATCAGCTGCAAAAGGAGGAGGGAGCCCTTGTGGTTTCACAAAGGAGGGAGGCCATTCTTCAGAAGGAGGTAAATTGAAACCTAAATCATTCTAAAATTACTACAGCAATTTGTGAATTGGTGCGTGGTCACATGATCATGATTCAGGCATTGGGCAGTCAGGTCTCAGTTACAACATTGCAGTGTGCCACAGTCATGTGCTCACCATTTGTGACTTCTATTGCCAGTTTCCAATAAGGAAAGTCAGTGGGGAAGCCAGCAGGAAGTCACAAATGGCAATCATGTGACTGCAAGTTGCTACAGCCATGCAAGATTTGGCTAACAGTGACAACTGTGATTGCCGCAACTGCCATTTTAAAATGTCACAGTCATATTATGTATGACCACAATGCTTAGTGATTGAGTTACTGGTTCCAAAAGACCATCCTTAAATGAGATCCACCTGTATATATCTAGGATAAGTTTAGTAATATCTAATTATGCTGATGCATAGAAGAGCACCAAAAAACCCCTATAAATGTTATATCCTTTATTCCCCCACAAATAGAATCATGCTTTTATATGGTTGATGCATGTTTGTATAAGTTAAATAATTGAATTAATACTGATTAATCAGCTTAATTAAATGCTGGATCATTACATAAATTGCCTTCCAGATGGCAAAGTTATTGGAAGAGCTCAAAGTAGCTAGAGAGAATCAGAGTCCTGAGTCGAAACGTTTTTCATACCTGGAACGAAAAATAAAACAATTAGAAACCAGTTATGAACAGAGAGAGCAAGAACTTCAGCAGGTAAGAAAATAAGGAATTATTCATATTAAAATGTAAATAGTTTATAAGCCTTTCAGAATCACAGTAAATATTTTCTGGCTTTGGGATTCTAATCTGTTGTGAAAGCGTGCAGATATCATTAATTTGAATATTGAAAAATCATTATAAACATTATTGGTTTACAGCGATATGCAATAAACTGTTCTTACTAGTAGAATTCCTTCCATCAATGTAGTGGAAATATGTTTATTTATTGGTTCAATTTATATGCCGCCCTTCTCCGGAGACTCAGGGTGGCTTACAATGTGTTAAGCAATATTGTTTTTGTTGTTCATGTTGTTGTTGTTCCCTCTTCCATTCTTCATCTCCCAAGTAGCCTGTAAATTTGCTTTGAAGAGTTTGGAAAACTCCCAGGGTAGCTTTGGGAGAAAAGTCAAGGAAAAATTGAAGGTTATCAGTATCACACTTGAATAGTCCCATGCAGCAGAAAAAAGACTGGTTTCATTATTATTTATTTATGTACTATGTATTATTATTATTATTATTATTATTATTATTTATTAGATTTATATGCCACCCTCCTCCCGTAGGACTCAGGGCGGCGCACAAGATAAAACATACAACAATAAGTTAAAAGCAACCAATTTAAAACCAATTTAAAACCCCATGCTAAAATAGAAACCCCCAACGATCAGGGAATTTGATGAAACAACCAAGTCTTCATTATAATCTTCTTCGGTGTCTATGTAATCTACTTCCAGAAAGTAAGAAGCAGTCAAATTGTTATTTAAAAATGCAGCTTGGGTGGAGAATGCTGCAAGTCCCTTCTGATTCTTTGATTTAATATAAAGGTTAAGACATTCAGTTATAGATAGCCTGCAGCACTGGATTCTGAAAAAGGACTAAATGATTGAATTGTTGCCAAGCTCCTGTGATTCAGTATCTGCCCTTGCAGTAGGGTGAATTCAAAAAGGTATTTTCTTAATTCTCCCCTACCTCCTTCTTAGACACTAGAATGAGGATTTGGACACAAATGACAAATTCATGTAAAAAATCTATGAAACGGAGTCTTTTAATTAATTAAAAGCCCTCAACACATGTGTTATTTGTGGCAAGTAAAGGCAAGAAAACAAGTCATTTGTGGCAACTGTTATAAATTTGTCGATACACTTCTTCCCCTGTCAAATTTTTGTAGATTCTTTTCATAATGAAGAGTCTAGAATTAAGGTCTTTTAATCAATTCAAAGACTGTGTTTCATAGAATTTTTACATGAAGAATTCGTTCTCAGAATTTAAAAGGCCATTTCACATGTTGCCAAGTCGTCATTCTTCTAGAATCAGTGGGCCATCCCATCTTTTTTCATTTTGCAAAGATACTTGTGGGCATTATCCTTCGGTACGCATGAACTGAATTTATTACAAGCCATGGGAGGTTTTTTTCAGAGAAACATCTGAATAACATACACTTTAAAAGAGTTTACCTTAAACCCCATGGACTGATATTGTGAGGCATATCCCTTAGTGCAAGAATTTTTTTAAATTAAATTTTACCATAATTGTTGCTGTAAATGCTCTTAAGAATAAAACAGACTTGGAGATATTGATGAGCATGTGTTTTGCAATAACTATTCTCATACTGTATAGGTAATACAACAAACACGCTACAATGCAGAAGTCGAACAGTTTCGGGAAACCGAGAAATGGAAGAAACTTGCTCTGTTGAAGAATCAAGAACTGGAAAAATTCCGCATTGAACTAGATTCAATGTTAGATGTTCTACGGCAGTTGCAGAAACAAGGTGTTGTTATAACACCAGGTGGCTCAAATATGCCAGAAAATTATTGGAAAATTTGAACATCTGAGTTAATCAGAGACTGAGAGCTCTAATAAAAATAGAAATAAGCTGAAATTCTGTAAAAGTTGCTGGTTAGTGTTTTTGACCAGATTTCTACCAGAAATGGAGTTAAATCTAGAATTTAAATCTGCTTTTTTTTATCCTTTAAAATTTTTCATATTTTAAAATAAATATATTTTACTAAACGTTTTACTAGATGTGATTAGATTTTTGTAAACATTACCAGTGGGTTTTTGTTTTTTTTTACCTTATAAGAGTTCTGAGAAGCTTGGATGACACAGCAATTGGAGATGATGAGGCACTGGTAACCATAGGGACAGAACATAATGGTTGTTTTGACAAGTCTTGCTTTTTTATTTTAAAAAAGATAAAAATGTTAGTTATTTCCAACAATTGCAGTAAAATCTCTGAGGCATCATTTTTATTTGTGAAAATATTTAGTAAAAAAAATACCTACTCAGTTTTGTAATCTCTAATTGGATTCTTGTCCCATTAAGTATTGCTAAATGCCCAATGTCACAGCTGTCTTAGCTGATTGTGGCCTAATCTACTGCCCAATTAGAGCACTTAATGTGGCATTCTGAGTGGATTTGGAGGAAGAATAGAATATCTTCCCTTATTAATTGCATGACCTTAGACCTTTATGGTCAAAGGCCAACTATGTAAAATTGGGTAACTGTAATACAGCTCATTCAAGGTAGAAACAATTATTGCAATCAAAGTCTACTGAATAGGACTAAGCAGTTTTAAGATTAATATCAAAGTGTCATATAAAAATACTGTGTATTGCACTCAGCAAAAAATAGCATAAGAGTAATTCATAAAATATTCTAGAATCTTATTTGGCTTTTATAAAATATTTGAAAACTCTTGTGTCGGCTGTGTTTTTCAATAACAAAACATCAGCTTTGTTTATACCCACTACTCTCCTGAGAGACACATTTTCCATTTCCCATTCATTCCCACACTGATTATGCTGATGTTTCATAGCTCTCTCCTTATTTTAATGACAGTGTTGTCAGTCTCGGCTGCCGGGTGGTTTTTCTTCAAGCGAGAAAGCAGGGCTGAACCTGGCATTTCTTCATGTTCTTTTAGAAGGAAGCCCCATCCCTGCCCCATCCCGCAATCAGGGATCTCCTTCTTAGAAAAAAGCAACCCCTTCTATTGCCTCCAATGGTAGAAGAGAAGAGAGAGACAGAAGCCTTCAGGGAGGACATGGCCACTGTCTTTAGAAAAGAAGAATTCAGCTCCCACCCCCTTGGTCAATTGGCAAGAAAGCTAGAGTTAACATAAGGGGAGAGATTCATGGAATGATTCTGGGTAATGCTAACCGCAAGCAGCATTCTCATTAAATGAGAAAGGAATTCTATTAGGACTGAAATATGGCCAGACGATGTTGATAAACAAAACTGCATAGAAGCGGCAACAGCCAACACAACCGTAAGGGAAGTAAGTAGGCTTTTCAGCATTTAGAAACTGCCTCAGTGACAAGGGGCTCAGTTCAGCAAGCACTTCCAGTGGCTGAAAGAAATTTTGTCAGTGAACTCAGTTACAGTGGTGATGCCATTAACAGATCTGAAAGAACTGGTTAGGGATAGATTGTCTTGGTTGGAGAAAAACTATGTGGTCACTAGGGATCAAAAATGACTTGATGGAACATCATCAAAGAGCAAATGTGAAGTAATCTACAGTGGAGCTCCTGTCCTTCTAATGTGTGTTGAATTACAATCTCCCAAAAGGTTCTGGCATTCAGATCTGTTTGATGTTGAGAGCCAAGTGTGACCATCATCTTTCTGGTCTAGCTACATTTCTTTTTTGTAATGACTAAATGTGACATATTTCATTATTGATCGGCGTTCTGGGCATGTTATTTAATCAACGTAAGTACCACATTTCCAAGGCAGTGTCATTGACTGCCACTTGTTTGTAGTCTTAGGGCAATTCCACATTGTAGCATTTTGCTCCTTGTCTACTGGGTGATGCCAGTTGGATATGAAGCCAGACTAACCACTGCCTGGATGTCAAGCTATGGCAACAATGCCTGCCAGGTCTTCTGTCTACCTGGTTAGTCCCAATCTTGATTCCTTAGCTCAGTGTCTATGGAGATTCTCAGTCATCCAGGTCGTGGTTGTACCAAAGGTACTTTTTCAAGAGGCAACTGGACTTCCTTTAGAATTCTTTAGCTCCAACAATCAGAGAGCAAGCACCACTTTTCTTGGGTGGGTCTTTGATGGTTTATATCTGCATGAGTAAACAATACCCAGCAGTTACAGAATCATACATTTGGGAGGGATCTTCAGGGTCATCTAGTCCAACTTCCTGCTCAGTGCAGGAGTTTTTTGCTTACAATAAGCCATTCACTGCCCTTTAAAATACTGAGGTGGAGATGGGGCCACCCATATTTTACTATCCAAAGAGATATTTTCTACCAGCATTTACTTAGCAAGAGCCACTAAGAGAATGTCAACAAGCCAAAAACATAACAGGATTCTAATCTGGAAGTCCAGTAGCCATTTGTGATGTCTACTGACAAGGGGGGGGGGATTATCCCTCTTATTTGTTTGTTTGTTCACTTAATATGCTATCCATTTTGGCAGCTTACAATAAAAACATGAAAAATTGACAAAGAATTTCAATGTGTGTTTTTTTTTCTTATTTTTTGTTTTCTGTTGTTAGGAAAAGGTTTGGTGTTTGTTTGTTTGTTCCTTGCTATACTTTTTCCATGAGAGATTGTACTGTGGGAGAAGGGCTAGCAGAGCCAGGGGGAGGAGTTAAAAGAAGCATCAGTTAAAAATCATTACATAGTCACAAGCGTACTGATCTTTGCTTGAGAAGTTACCTGTGCATAAGCTTTTAGCAATAAAACTCTTTATTTGAGCCTTCCATGTATGGACCTGGTTTTTCACACTTGACATTAAAAACCACAGTGGACCCTGCCTTCCCCTTCCCACCATCACCAATTACCCCCTGCCTTCTGTCCCTCCATTTCCTTGCTTTTAGATCATTATATGCCTCGACCACTTATTTTCACCACTGTGGATTATTAAGTGGAGTTAATAATAGACATACTTCAAGGGTTTTGCTGCAGATGATTTAAGCAATTGAACGCCAGGCCACTTCAAGCTACAAGCCACTCCAGCTTCAAATGGATGGGATGAACAAGTAAATATGCAAGGAAATAATCGCTGTTTCACTTGTCTACCAATGAATGGTTTAAAAGACAACATATCACCACTCTGCCAGTAGGGTTAAAGAATCAATTTTTCATACTACTATTTATCAAAATCCATGTAATGTCTGAGAACTGCCTCACAAAACACAATGGGGCTCAGGCTTATATGGAACTTTCTTTGCCAATGCAGAAGCCCCAGAATAATGACCAGCAACATATTGGAAGGAGTTGACTGACAACCCCATAGAGTGATCAGCCAGAGGAGAGACATTGCCTAGAATGGAACCCAACTGTTGGGGATGAGCGGGGCGGAAAGGTCTGTTCAACCCTCCCAGCGTCGTAGCTAAAGCATTGACTTAATGTAGTTAATAGAAGTGAGTAGAGGTGTCCTTGGTGTTTTAGAAACTGCTAAATGCAATGCAACTCAAATCCCAGTTTAAACTAAGCTACTGCTTGGCTTGAGCATCCTTGCAAGAATAACTAAAAATCAAGTACTTCTGAAGCCATCAGATTTAAGAGAAGCATATATACTGTAAGTTATAATTATGCATCTAGGTTTCTTATTCTTTTTAATAAAAAGGCAAAAGCTGTGTTCCGGAATAAGTACAATCTTTATTTTATTGCTCTTAGTTTCACCCTTGTTGGGAATATCTGGTACAGTATAATGGGTGATAAGCACAGTAACAGACATCCATCTATTCCTATAAAGTAGAATATGACTCTTAAGACATTGAAAACCGGATTTCATAAAGACATTTGACCACATCACATCACAGTGCTTTATAAATGCTACTTAGCTGCAACATTAACTGCATCACTGCAGAAGAGTGAATGCAAGCATTTAACACAGGGTTTAAATCGGTAATGGTGAGGTGATTTATTTCAGAATATGACTGCACCCAATTTCTTTTGACAGTAGAATTTTTTTTCTACCTTGACATTAGCCTGTTTAAATTCAGCACATATGTTCTAAGAAAATTGTGGAATTTATAGACTCCATAGAAGTTGATAGAATGCTTTTCTTTGTATAGAGTTTAACAATCTCACAACTTCAAACTTGTTTTTCTAAAGCAGTAGTCCCCAAACTTTCCAGCTTTGAGGACTGAGGGGGGAGGGGATGGTTGAACACAATAGAGCTGCGTGTGCATGCTTGCCCACCACTTCCATGGCCCAATTCCAAACAGGCTAAGGCTCAGTAGTGGGCCACTGCCCAGGGTTTGGGGACCCCTGTTCTAAAGAACAAGATGTGTAAATTTAAAAACATGAGACCTTAAAGAAGGAAATGCATTCCAAACCAATCCCATGTCATGCACTAAACTAAAGCATGTTTTATTAGCCAAAGTCCTGAAACCTATAAAGGTAAGATTTTCTTTTAATGGACATCCAAAGAGAGTGATGCTACCAGCTACAAGCATTGACATTTTGCTCAAGTTTCTTTAGTCAAGAATCTGGCAAGAGACTTGACTCACTGGTTTGTTCTCCAAAATGATAGATGGCTCAGAAATTAACAAGTCATCTTCACCCAGAGAATCATAATTCACAAAGTTAGGAATGCTGAATTTCATATGGCAGTTCAGCTCCTCTTCCAGTTGTCCACCGTTCTCAATTACTTCTTGGAAGTGGATGCTAGTGTCCATAACTGGCACCTTGTGACACTGCTTGGTTCTATCTGTGTCCTCAAGTTCATTGATGTAGTAATGGAGAAACAGCTGCTGAGAAAAAATTCGCTCAGAATCCAGTGGCTGTCCAAAGTCAGCTACAAAGTTGTTTGTACAGAGTTTTTTCTCAGAAGAATTTATACGCCTATGAAACAGAGGAACAATGGATAAGAAATTTAGTACAGTGTCATTTAGGTGCACAGTGTGAAACAGGAAATGCCAAAACGTATTTATATTTGTTAATTAATTGGAATTATTCACTGCCATTCTTCCAGGAACTCATGGTGGCCATGTTACGTTCAGTTTTTCCCCCAACAATCTTGTGAGGTAACTTAAGGATCTGCTAAGATGAAGGGATTGGCCCCAAATGTCACTCACTGAACTTCCCTGGTTGAGGATGAACTTAAACACGTCCTATTTTAAACAGTAGTTCTCACTTAACATATGCTCATTCAGGGACGGTTCAAAGTTCTGACAATGCTCAATGAGAAATCCTTATCATAGGTCTTCATAGTTGCACTGAGGGAACTCCACCAATCTCACTGTACATATGTTGTGCAGTGACAATAAAGTTTATTATTATTGTGGCTGTTGCAGGGCCCCTGCAATCACACAATCACATTTATGACTGTCCCCTGTTGGTTTCTGACAAAGTCAATGGGGAAGCCAGCAAGAAATTGCAGATGGTAATCAAGTCTGTGGAATGCTGTTGACTGCTCAGGATTTGCCTAAAGATGTCAACTGCTGAAACTACTACTGTAAGTCAGCATCGTCAAAATGATGTGCCTTACAACCGCACTGCTTAGGGACCGGGTTCCAAGTCCCAATTACAATTGGTGAGTAAGGACTACCTGGGTCCTGAAAATAGATAATATTTCTCAAATATTATCAATTTGCAATTCTTAGTGTTCTGAGTGAAAAGTGTCTCTCTTGCTCAGCTGTTCCAACATCAGTAATGCGTTTCAATAAGTCCTAATAACCAAGGGCAACATCTACATTTTCATGTAGAACAAAGTACATACATTTGTTATGAAATATTTAGATTTAATTGTGAATACATAGCATTTCTGGCATTAGCAGTTATACTTTTTGGAACTGTTCTTAAATAGCAGTACAAGTTGGCTGTTTGATCCACGGCAATGTAAATTCCTGAGTCATTTGCTCAAAAACCCTCAGCTAAAAGAGATGATGGTTTTTCAGTGCCAGCAGCAGGACTTACTCATGGTGTGGTACTCCGGTCTTGGTCAGCAAGGTCAGCACGAAGAACATAAAAATGACAAAGACAGCAAGGCCGACCCAAAATCCAATCACAATGGAATCTGTAATGGAGAGGGGGGTGGGAGAGAAACTGAATTCAAAATATACATCTTAAAATTTATCTTTGAGAAGGAGTGAAAGAGGATTTGGACACAGAAAGCATCCAGATAAGACTTACATTTGTGAGCCTTGAGGTCTTCAAAGGAAACTGGGCCATATTCATAATATTCATATTCCCAGGTATAATCAGAATGAGATAATAAGGCATGTTGGGATGTTTTGTTGGAAATATAGTGAGGTTCCGTCATCTCCAGCCTGACAATACATAAATGAGATAAGCTTTTGCAGAACAAAGCAATCTCAATGTCAACCTGCTTTATCCTATGGCCGTGATGGCGAACCTATGGCACGGGTGCCACAGGTGGCACGCAGAGCCGTATCGGTGGGCACGCGAGCTTAGCTCTGGCACACATGCGTGCACCGGCCAGCTGATTTCTGGGCCTTCTGGGCCCACTGGAAGTCAGCAAACAGGCCATTTCTGGCCTCCGGAGGGCCTCCAGGGAGGGTGGGGAA
>JANHZT010004357.1:267205-293986 GCA_032468215.1 Stegonotus admiraltiensis | reverse complement strand
TCTCGGAGTCTGGGGAGGGTGAAAACGGCCCTTTCCTGCCTCAAGAGGACCTCTGGGATGGGTGAGGAAGGCCGTTTTCACCCTCCCCAGGCTCCTAGAAAGGCTCTGGAGGCTGGGAAAGAGCAAAAAACAGGCTTTCCCCACCCTTCCCCCAGGCCTTCCGGAGGCAGGAAACAGCCTATTTCCCTACTTCCAGTGGACCCAGAAGGCCCAAAAATAAGCTGGCGTGCCAGAGCTGAGCTTGCGTGCCCTCCGATATGGCTATGCAATAGGTTTGCCATCACGGACATAAAGGAATACAATTGCTTTGTTGGTTGCAGAAAAAAGTAACAGCAACATAAAAATTGTTTATTCTTACTGAAGGAAAGAAAACAAAGTCTCCATCATAGTAAAATATACCACAATACTGTACATCCTCATTCACATAGTAAAATATACCACAATACTGTACATCCTCATTCACAGTAAAAAGTACTATTTATGAACTACTGTAGGTTTTTTTTCCATATAGCATGACCTGCTTTATTCTTTATGGAAACTGAGGAATTTGGTGTTTTTATTTCTGAAAAACCCCTTTCTCCTCTTCTATTGGTGGAACTCTAGTCCAGCAGAATCTTGTCAAACCACGCCCCTTCAGAAAGTATGATGCAAAGCTTATTGGAAAAGGTTAATTTCCTACTATAATACAAACAAAATATTAAATTATTCGAACTTTGGAAAAATCTGTATCATCTTTTATCTTTTGCAGTGTTATTTTAGATAATCACATCTCAAACATCTTTGATATCTTATTAATCTTAGCTCAGTTATTTGAATATAAATTATACTTTCACTCCATGATGGTTCTCTCTTGTGGGTCAAAATTTAGTCATACATCTCTAACTACTCTCTAATTTCACCAAAATCAAGTTTAGTGAACTTTAAGTTCACCAACTTTGGAATATATCAGAATTCTAAAATAAATCTGAAGTTGATTTCTGAAGTTATTGAATAATTTCTACTATCCAGTTCAGCTGAAACAGAAATCTATAAACACTGTTGTGTTGTGTTGCATTGCACTTTCTATATTGTATTGGAAGAAAGGAGAAAAAGCTGTATAGGAACAAAAGTTTCTACAAATTTTAGCATTGGATTTGATTAATTTTGGGATTCTACTTTACTGTGTTTTTTGAGATTTTGCAAAAGAATAGGAAAATGGTCACAGAAAAATAGAAGAGACCAAAAGGTCATCTGGTGATTTTAGCCACACTAAAACAGGTTTAGAAATAAATTCAGTTACTTGGCTATCTCTGGAAACTAACCAGCTATTTACAATATTATTGTATCAGATTAAAAATTAGTATTTCTGCCTTTCTCTGTATGAATTACTGTAATATTAAAAATATAGGCTACTTCAAACTGGTAGTTATGTTGAATTATCAATTCACCGCTACACAAAACAAACCAATGTATTTCAGAGCTACTCCATTCACATTCAGATGCAAAATCAGATTATACATGGCCTCCCTTTTCATTACACATAATCCTCGACTTACAACCAGGCACTTAACAACCATTCAAAATTATGACAAAATTATGAAAAGTTACTTCCAACCCATCCTCAAAGTTAAGACTGCCGCACTACCCCTCACATGATGGCATTTTGGACCACTGGTACCTGTTCACACTTAACAACCAGTTGCCAAGTATCCTTGTGATCACCATTTGAAATTTCTCTGTTGGCTTCCCCAGAAAGTCAAAGGGGAAGCTGAAAGGGAAGTTTTCAAACTGCTGTGGCCTGGTAAAGGATTTGCCTTCACACTGTGCATAGGGGGAGGGGATTCTTGCAGTGGGTTAGAGAAACAAAACCTGGATTATGAAGTTCCAAGAATTTTTTTTTCACCAGTCCAGCATGAGAGTTTCTACTCACCCTCCATGCACAGAACGAAACTATAGCAGCGGGCTACAGAAAAATAGCCTGGATTTTCAGGATGCAAGCTTTTTTCTTCAGCCCAACACTGAGCCCAACACTGAGTTTCTCCCCTCCTCCCCTCTATGCACAGAAGAGAACTCCAACACTGGCCTGGAGAAAAGAAGCTCGCCTGCCATATTATTCAAGTTTATTTCCAGCCTTTCTACAGTTCAGAAACATTGTGTTTGCTAGGCTTCTAGCCAGAAATGTTTCTGAATGGTAGAAAGACTAGCAGACAGAGGGGAGGGAAACTCCTGGGGAGTGGGGGGAGGATCCAAAGTTTCCTTTCTCCGGCCCAGTACTGTTCTCTTCTGAACACCGAAGAAATAGCGGTAGACCAGGGAAACGAAACTTGGGATCTGAGCTTCGTTTCTCTGATTCAGTGCAGTTCTTTTCTCCGCACAGAATCATCAAATTAAACTTTGATATGTATGTCTGCAGCCCTTTCCATGCTCAGAAATATAATTTAGCTAGAACAGCAGTATGGTCTAGCAAAGGATTGAAACCATGCTTTGAATTTCCAGCCACTAATTATCTAATCCCCCAGTTTATGTAAAAGATATTTAAAATACAGGTGTAAAACAATTGGATGGTCTATGATAGACCAATATAAACAAATAAATAAAGTTATAACCTATTTAATAAACATTTTTTTAATTCCTTGAGATCACTTATTCCTTGTTTCTGTAAAAATGCTGATGCCTTAACCAAATTTTGAATTTCCATCAATATGAATATATGTCTTAGATAAAAGATCTTTCTCTTGGGAAAGAATGAGTTTCTTGTAAAAGAAATACAATGTTAGGTATTAAATTGCCTAATTTAGAGAACATCTGTTTCCTCTTAGAAGGACATCTAAGGCCTTTTACATTCCAGAAAATGATTAAAATATGTCAAAAATGCACATTAAGCAGTTATTATAGTTATAGGTCAAGGACAAAAATAATTACTTATTACTCGTGATAAATGTTTAAAATAACTGAAAATGAAGCATAAATAATCAGAAAGGAAAAAAACAAAAAACCCTAAAAACTAAAAGATTTTTAAAACCAAAGGAAAATACAATGAAAAAAGGAAACTGGGGGAAAAAAATCCAAAATCTTTACTGCAGGGATTTACTCCTCCCTTACCTCAAGCCAAGGTGGCCCTCTAGAAAAATACTAAATATTTCAACACTACCACTTATTTTCTTCAGATGATTTTAAAACAATAAGCTTCTGTCCAACCTAATAAGACACAAGAATCATTGGAAAAAGAAAATAAATCACTCCATTTTTGTTTTGTAGCTAAATAAATTTTACTGAATAACTTCTGCTTCTAAACCATCTGTGTAGGCAGCTATGAAAAAAATCATCTTTTTTTAATATTTCTTACCAAAGTTCCACTTGCTAAGACCTCACTTAGCAAGATAAATATATATAAACTCGTGTTATAGATCTCAAAAATCTCACAAAATAGGATTGTGAGTTTATACTGAATAGAAGCAGATGTCTGTATAAGCACTTTTTATTTTATTGATTTATTTATCCAATTTAGATACTGCCGATCTCACTCTGATTTTCAATTTCTGACTTATATTTGTTCCTGCTTCATTTAAAAATTGACATATTTCTTCATAAATGTAGTTACAAACTAATTTTGCTCAGCATTATAAGGAATGTTTAAAAACCATAAATTTCTATAACCTGGGCTCTGTAACATCCTCCTGAATGTCTATCTTTTTAAAAACTGTTTATTGTTCCTTTATATATTTCAAGCTGAATTATCCTTGTTTTGTGTGAATCAATAATTAAGGGATTTAGTGCTGCCATTTTCTGACCTAAAATACCTAGTACTTCATCTCTGAAAAAGCAGTGTTTCACATAATGCAGTGAATTTTTTATAAATTCAGTTTTTTTTCCAGAAGGCTGTAATTGATGAGAAAGTGCGTCAGAAGTGAAGCAGTCTCACCAAGTTTTCTCAGTTGTCTTTTCTAGTCAGGAATACTTTCAAAGCTAAAGCTCTGGGCTGTTCTTCAGTTTGCTCAAGAAATGGGTTTTCCCTCAGGAGGGAAGTGATCCTTGTTTTATCTTCTCAACTTCAGACCTGCAATTTATCACCACAAAGCAGCATTATAAATGAAGAGAGACAAAAATGGTTTTCTGCTTACCAGATAAACTCTTACAGTACCTAGGAAAGATCTAGTACCAATTTATCACCAAGCCAACCAGAATTCCAAAGAAAGCCCAAACTAAAAGATTCTTCTACAGGTAGTCCTCAGCTTACAACAGTTCATTTAGTGACTGTTCAAAGGTACAATGGCACTGACAAATGTGACTTATGACCGCTTTTCAGTTATGATCTTTGCAGAATCCCCATGATCATGTGATCAAAATTCAGATGCTTGGCAATTGGTCCATATTTATGATCATTGCTGTGTCCCGGGTCATGTGATCCCCTTTTGCGACTTTCTGACAAGCCACATTCACTTAACAACTGGGTTACTAACTTATCTATTGCAGTGATTCACTTAACAGCTATGGCAAAAACAGCCCTAAAACGATGCAAAACTCACTTAACAAACGGCTCACTTAACAACAGAAATTTTGGGCTCAATTGCGGTTGTAAGTAAAGGACTACCTGCACAATGATGAAAAACTTTGCCAAACAGAATCAACCACATGCTCACATTCGTAAATAAGCGTGTTTCTATGTATTAGTTTCCCCCCATTTTTTAGGAGAGGTGGAGAAGAAGAAAGCTGAGCTTTAAATAAACTCTGCAATATGATATTCAAGCAAGGTAGTATAAGTGTTGGAAGTAAAAACTAGGGAGAAAATCAAGAGCAGAGCCACTGGAACAGACTTTCTGTAAAAAGGCCAAAAAAGAATTCAGAACAGTATATTCTCATTCTCTCTCTTTTTAATAACACTATTATTTTTAGACATGGCATAAGCAGTAAAAAAACAGGGGGTAAAATATAATTAAAATCTGACTACCAATGCAAAGCATTTACTTCCTATGAAGCATGAGGCTTTCTTTCTTTTTCTCTTTCTTTTTCCTCTCTCCCTCTCTCTCCCTCCCTCTCTCTCTCTTTCGCAAGTTGTCTGATACTTTTAAACGTACTTCGAGTCCCTTTTTGTTATTCATTGCCACACCTATGGAACATTGCGGCCCAGTTGGTACAAAGGATTACAATAGTGAACTGGAGACAGATGGTATGATATTTCAGTAGGAAATCCAGTTCGATACAAGATTATGCTGCTGCATGGATGAATACATATTTCCCTTTTCTAAATTGTATGAAAAAAAATGGTGGATGTTATCATACTTACCATTCAAGGTTCTGTTTTCTTCAGTTACAGGGAGACAAATTTCTGTAAAGTATGCAAAAAATACTGTAGTGATCACAATAGAGAAAACCTCTCCAATTATGATACTATGTGCAAACATTCTGGGCAAAAAAAAAAGCGTCAAAAGCTTTATTCAAGAAAAAAATAACCTAAAGTTGAATATTAACCACGCAAAATATCAGCTCTAAGATATGTGAGCACTAAACTAAAGAGAAAGCTACTTCCAACTACATGGAGATACTTCCTTCACAACTGCAATCATTTTAAGTGCATGAAATATGAGTAGTGTTTGTGTCCATAAAAAGTATACTAGTATTACACTCTAATGTGTAGGATGTCATTTAGCACTTGGCATCTATTGGAGGTTACAAAATCATGACAGCCAAACTGCACGAGCATTTTATGTTTCAGTAATGGAAAATGATTTACTCTATGCCCTTAGATAGGATCTATGAAGGTGCAGAAACAGTGTCTAGGGGCTAAGATGATAGCACATAGACAGTTTGTCACACCGTGGCAATATCACAAGAAGCATCAATAGGACAGAGGTACAAAAATGAGCCATGGAATGAGACCCTTTCAAAGAAGATGGAAGTCAAAATATATGGACTTTTCAACATATGGGGGATCAGTGGCTCTGAGGGGGCCTTACAAAGCCTTGTGTTACTTGTATTATCCTCAAACAAATCAAAACTCCTCAATGCTAATGACCCAATTTAATTCTTCTCTCCTACCAAAATATGCAAAACTAGAATAAAAATGTTCAACCATATCTACTCTGATGATGTCATTTTTCATAGTTCTTCCATCTCTTGAATAAAATGGAATGCAGTCTTTTATATCAACAGAGGGAGCTGTAACATGAAAAAAGTGTCTTGTGTCACCAGAATCCTCTGATATTTTTTTTAAAATTGCACCTTTTTATACTTTCTATTACCAATAAGTAAATAAAGAAATATATTATTAAAAAACAAAGAAAAACTAAAAAGCAGTCTGTTAAATTACTTTAACAGTTAAATTTACTTTACTTTAATAATAATAAAATAAAATAAATAAATAAATAAATAAATAGATAAATAAATAAATAAATAAATTGGGTTGAATACACACTCTACAAACCCCAGTAGAATCCATTAGTATCAGAAGCTATCTACCCTCAACACCTTTTAAAACACTGGTAAATTTAGATAGCACTAGTGTGCAGCTGACTAGCGTGGAATGCACTAAAATTCCTCCTAATGGTAATACCATCATCCAAAGACAGAGATTTATGTAATTGATTTATTTATTCTTAAAGCTACTGAACCATTCCAAATACAGCAAGAAGGCACAAGGGCAAGATTGCACAGAACTGCTTTGGAACAAGGACCAGATGCAGAGCAAAACAATAGAAGGGAAAATCAGCCAACAGCTGGGGGGAAAACAAACTATAATCATTCACAATATTAAGAATTGTCTAGGAAACCTAGTCCCTGAATCTTATTTTAATCATTGAAAGCTGGGCTAAATTGGCTTGTTTTATAAGCTGTTTGTGCTGTTGTTAATGTTTACCAACATACAATCATGATTCTGATGCAATTAAGTCATTATTCTGCTAGGTCAAATATCGATTCTACGATACCCAGAGAGCGTAAGCTACACAGCAACAGCAAAATTCAGTGTTTGAGACATTTCTCTAAATTGATTAGATAATCAGTTTTAAAGAAGAGGACAAAGATGTCAACAGTATGATCACAAGATAAGAAGCATCAACTTAAAACACGTGTTTTTCTGATTATTGAGCCTGGGGGAAAAACATTCATAATTTCACATCATGAAATGTCAAGATGCTACATAATTATGAAACATTAAATATCTCTAAGCCAGCAAAACCATCTTCTGTAATGTTCAAATGCTGCAGGTTAAACAGTGTTCATACACATCTGCAGGAAGAAGTATTTCAGAACCATCCACTCTTCAATAAAATCAGGGGTTAAGGAATTAATTTGAAGTCAACTGTTAGTAAAACATGGAATTGGCAGCAACACACATGAATTTGTGCTTCAGCTCTATGAAATTGTACGGGATTGCTCAGAAAGTTGATTTTGATGCACAAAGCACCTTGGAAGCAAGTACCTATACATATGTGGAGGTATGTGACAGATTGTGGAATCTGTCTTTTGTTTTTCTTTGCTAAACCTATAGCAACCGACTAAGGCAATGTAGCCATAACTCAGTTCTTTACCAGCATAAGATAGTATGATGTACTTCTGCAAAGGTCATTTCACAACTACTGCACAAAAAAGTCCCAGACATGGAGATTTATTGGCTTTCCATATTCTCCCTAGGAATCATCAAGTCATAACTTCCATCAAATTTATATTTTGCTGATAAAGAAATAAAGAGAGACTAGTTCGAATGTGAGTAAGCGTATGGCTAGCTGATGAGAGCTAAATAGCTTGAAATAGATCTATACTAGTCTACCTTTTTTCCCCTTTATCAGAAAAATATAAATCTGTTTGTATCAAACAGATACTTTTCCAAAAATTAGAGTCATACTGCAGTATTTTATCCCTAACAATATCCACCACCCCTCTCCATTCTGAATAGTAAGGGGGAAAAAACTTTCAAAATCTCTGATATGTTTAATTGCACCTTTATTGTTTTTCTGTTTTAAAATACATGTTAGATTATCCATTATTATTTAGTGTTTTCTCATTAAAAAATGGAAATCTCCTGGTGGAATGCATACTTAGCATACACTAATCGATTATCAGAAACAAATCAGATTACAAACATGAAATATTTTGAATAGCTTTCTTATGAATATTAAAATATGAAATACAGCAAAATAGTAATATGTTGCAGATATTGAGATTAATGTACAGATAGTTACTTAGTAGCAGTATTTTTCTCAATGAAGCACTGGCAAATTTCCACCAATTACTTGATTACCTTGTGAGTAATAGCAGCAATACTTTGAACACAAATCACCATATATTCCTGGCCAGCATTTTTTTTAAAAATCCACTATAAAGTAGAAAACCACATGCCTTCTAAATAACATATTGGAGAGTTTATTGATATTGAGTCTTGTATTTAAAGTTAACGTGTTTAATCTTTGTCATAGAGACAGGCTTCCTGATGTCCCCCATATATTCTAAGGGTAAAAACACCCTCAGGTTCACCTCCTAATAACTGCATAAACAAATCTATACTATTTTCCTGGCAACAGAACAGAATAAGGCTTACCATTGTCTATTTCCAGAATATTGTTTCTACTTACCATCTATTCTATACATATCTGAAACTCCCTAATAGCAAACTTAGTTTCTAAGCCCAGGTAAAGTCAGCCAGGTGTTACTGCTGTTGAGACATGTTATACAAGACCACTCCAATAATTCTCGACTCAGGTCACTGAAATTGAGCACACCTTATGGAATAAAGAGCGTATACCTTTTAGAAAAGCAGCAGGTTTCAGGGCTATTCTTCCAACCAAGCATTCTTTCAGCATCGATTCATAATTGACCCAGCGATGAACCTGCAAGGAAAAATGTAAGCTTATATTTGACATCTGTTCATCTAACATTCTGGATAGCATACTTCTAAATAACCACGAAAATATTCTAAATCTCATAAATTAAGCAACACTAATAACCAAGTTACCAAGTGAACAAAAACATACAGATAGTCTTCAACTTACAGTTGTAATTCAACCCAAGATTATGATCGTAACTCATGGTGGTTATTAAGCGGGTCACCACAGGACAAGACCTAAGCTTACAACTTTTTTTTTTTTTGCAAAGTTGTTAAGTGACACCATAGTTTAAGCAAATCCATTATACTCATTGGTTGTGTTTTGCCAGAAACTGCCCAAAAAAACCCCAAACCCATCAAAAATTGCAGATACATGAGTGCAGGATGCTACAAATGGATGTAAAAGTGAGCCAATTGCCAAGCACCCAAAATGTGATCAAGTGACTGAGAATGGGCAGGATGGCTTATGGCTGTCATAACTTTGAAACTGGATCATAGATAGCTTTTGAAGGGTCCTCTGTAATTTTGAACAATCGCCAAGCAATCAAGTCAAGGAATAGCTGTAATTACTGAGCTATATATAACATTTCCTATTCTACACATTAATTCATAGCAGGAATAGGTGAGGAAAGGAATTATGCCTTTCCTCCACAGGTGAACTCAAAATATGTAACCCATTCTTTCAAAACTAACTGTAACTATGATGTGCATTTTATTATTTTTTAAGAGAACTTCAGTTCACAACATGCACTTTAATCTGAGATGAATTTCTCCTAGGTAAGATAGATAAGTTTATCTTTTATTAGTTATTAATACCATGTTTCCCTGAAAATAAGCCCCCCAAAATAAGCCCTCCCCTGAAGATAAGACCTCTACCAAAATAAGGCCTCCCTGAAAATATTTAAATGCATGCGCAGCCTGTCCCCGCCATTTCTTCTGGTTAGGGTTAGGGAGACAGAGCTGGAAATCAGGTAATACGGCAAGAGGAACCCCATCTTGCTCCACGCGCCCCAAAATAATAAGACCTCCCTGAAAATAAGGCCAAGTGCTTATTTCATGGTTTAAAAAAATATAAGACAGGGTCTTATTTTCGGGGAAACACGGTAACTAGCTATTATTATAATAATTATATTAGCATACTGGAGGTGGCGACCCTTTGAGAGCTGTATGCAATGAAATTTCATTTCAATGTACGCCGATTAGTGTACATGCAAAGTGACAATAAAGTTAGTCTAAGTTTAAGTCTATTCCTTAAAATGTAATGTTTTAATGAGATACATTACAAAGCAGCAGTTTTTTCTTCCGGGAACAAGACCCCTTAGTATGCAGCACAATTGTCAGCCCCAAAACTGCTAGCCGTGGGGTGAGCCGTCCCGGGGCTGCCATTTGGGGAGGGGAGGATCCACCATTGCCGAGTGAGCCATCAGCTAAAAGGCAGAACGGCTGCTCCATTCGGCTATGAGCTACCAGGAATGCCTCCAGACCTGCAATCAGCTAGGAAAGGGAGACCGGCCGAAACAGCTGAGCGTCAACATCGGGAAGCCATGGGGTGGGGCTGGCGCACATGCGAAACTTCTGCTGGGCTAATGGTGGGCAGACACCAGGGGGTGAGGATGCCAGGTCACTTCATGCCAGGTTTCACACCTTCAAGGATAAACACTTCAAACTGAACTGTGTGGTCTGAGGTTTCTTGATGCTGAACTACAGAACGTGACAATATAATATTTTTAGAAACTGAACATCAACTACACTCTGTTCCTACCTGATCAAATAAATCTGTGCCATCAGTTCCTGCAGCTTTCATTAACTCGTCTTCTCCACCCGGGTGATATTCCATATACGGTGTTACATTATATACAAGCCCTAGAAAGCAAAGAACAATGATTAAAAATACCAGTTAAATGAGAAGGTATAAAGTAAAGGTGGTATAAAAATGTCATGTTTATTTTGAACATAGACTGAAACAATGAAGCTGGTTATGCTTTGCTGGATGTGTTAGCTGAATTGAATGGCATAAAAAAAACTTATTCTAAAAATAGTTGTCAAAACATTTCATCCATGACAATGGACCTCAAGCAAGTACATAACCATAATCCTGTATAAATCAGTTATTTATTTATTTTTTAAAATGTTACGTCACGCTTCATTTCCAAGTGATCTCTGGACTCTGTGTAAAGCACACAGTAAAATGGAACAATGTAAAACAACATACAAAAGGGGAAAAAAATAGAATGACCTTCTAAAGAACTGAGTCAGAAACCAACAGTGGAAGATATATTGGCAAAATGTTCCTGTTTCCTAGGCTGACATAAATATTATAGATTATGGTTATATAGTATTTGCATTTTTTGTTATTTGTACTAGGAATGCCATCTAGTGCAAAATTGCATATATTGCATATAAAACGCTTACATTATACATTATCTTGAAGGTCAGCTTCATTTACTTTCTATGCTGACAAATGAATTTTATCACCTCTTTCATCATAAAGCATCAGAATGTATTAATGTACCTTATGTCCCTGCCTGTTCAAGAAAAAAAAAACAAGTTGTCACATACATAAATGAGCACAGGCAAAGCATCTTCACTTGATAATTCTATGCAGACATTTCTCTACCGAAGAATAATAATACAATAATTCCTAATAGAGAAGACTGTCTATATCAGTGATGGCTAACTGGTTTTTCCTTGGGTGCCAAAAGTGCATGTGCACATACGATAGCACATGAGTGCGCGCACACACCCATAATGCAATGCCTTCCACATGCCCCGCCCACAGCGAATGTGCACACAATCCCCCAGTGCATGTGCGCGTAACGCACGGTGCCCCGTTTTGGGCCTAGCAGGCATCCGTGAAGCCTCCAGAGACCAGAAACAGCCTGTTTCCAGACCTCCGATACTTCTGGGATGCCCGTTTTTCGCCCTCCACAGGCTCTGGAGGCTTTCCTGGAGCCTCCAGGAGGACAAAAACAGCCCCTCTCAGCCTTCCGGAAGCCCTCCGGAGGCCGGAAACAGCCTGTTTCCAGGCTTCCGGTAGGTTCATTTTTTCCCCCTCCCAGAACCTCCACGCAAGCCCTGTACTTTCCTGGCATCCAAAACGGGCTGTGTGGAGACTCCTGGGAGGAGAGGGGCGGCATGGGCATGCACGCACGTCTCACACATGCGCGGCAGAGACCCGAAAATCAGCTAGCCAGGGGGAAGCATGCGCACATACATGTTGATGCTGACCTAGGGCAACGGCTTGCGTGTCTGCAGAAATGGCTCCGCATGCCACCTGTGGCACATGCGTCATAGGTTCGCCATCATGGGCCTATATTATGATAAATATACCTGATATAGGTTTATTTTGAATTTCATAATTTTAATCTTATAAAGTTTTATATCTTTACAGATTTCAGCTCAATAATAATTTCATAATGATAGAGAATATAAAAACTATTTCATAACCTCATAGTTGGTATATATATATAATTTTCAAATAAAGGTCATTCTTAAATAATAGTCATTAATCCTACAGCTAACACTGTAGATTCACCTTTGGAGAGATGGGCAGCATACAAATTTAATAAATAATAATGTTATGTATTATAATAAATAATAGTTTTACTACATTTTTATTTTATATTGGTTAAAGATCAGAATATAGATTACTGATAGATAATAAAAGAAAATAATGGTAAATAGTATTGGCTGCATATTTGTACTGATAATGTCCTATGTCCTTTCTTCTTCAGTTTGGCTTATTTTCTGGTAAAAAAAAATCAAGGAATTTCCACACTTTAAAAGTTTTAGAAGCTGAAACTCACTTCAGCTGACCTCATCTGAGCACTATCCATTGCAAACCTTTTCATGTTTTTGCCTGAAGGCTGAAATCTGTATATGGAATATAATGTAAATCGGAGGCTAAAAAGATTTTGTGACAAGTTGATCACCAGCACAATTCTCCACATGATCCACAAGCAGTAAAGGCAGCTGACAGCTATGTACACTCCTGTTTTCTTCCTATTTTGAACTCAACAGATTCTGGCAAATGTCTGAAAGGAGCTGTGAGCAAACTCCACACTCACTACCAGTGAAGATGTTACCTATTCAGGTAATGAAATGTCTGCCACCAAACAACCAAACTTAGAGACCACCAAGGATTTCATAGAGAATATTCTATCTACTGTACTTAAATAAACGTTTGAAGAATTGATGAAATTATATATATAGACTTTATTGTCATTGTACATCATGTATATAACAAAATTGGTTAAAAGCCAAGAAATGTTCAATGTATGTTGATATTTATCTAGGATACAGTATTTTACAATCATATAGCTTCATCAACAGCTTTTTCATCAAGACAATACACCAAGTATAGCCTTCTCTGTGATCTTAATTATACTGTTATCAGTGCTGCAATTGATCCTGTAATTCAGAGATTATTTTGATTGCATATTCTGCACAGAAGCTCCCTGGGATTACTCTGAACCCATCCTATCTCACAGTTATTATGGGGAAAATATGAAAAGGAAACATTGTGTGTGTCATCTATGGTTTCCGAATGAAAGGTAGGGCCTCAATCTAATAATAAAAGAAGATCTGCTCTTCATTCAAGCACCAAAACCAACAATACGTATACTAAATTCAGTTTCTCAGACAGGGAATTCAAAAGGAACAGAAAAAGGTATGGTTAGTAAAAACAAAACAAAACCAGGATGTCCATGAAATGACCAAATCACATCTTTTTTCTCATCAAAGCAGTTCCCTTTTTTTCAAGCTTCTGCAAGAGCTTGGAAAAAGTTTCTTTAAAGAATCAATTTATTTCAAAGACAGTTCTTAAAGCAACATTATCTGTGTTGAGAGGCTAGTGCAGATCTGTTCGAAATTGAGGCTGTTTGGGGCTGCACACTCACAAAGGATTGAATCATTTCGGAAATCATTTAAAAAGTATGCACAACCCTACAAAGTAGATCTTGTGAATACTTCTAAACACAGAAATAAGTCTCCCAAAAATATCTAAGAGGATTGTGCAGCAAATGCTAGGATGTTTTATTAGCTATGCATAAAGCACAAGATATTGTACCTGCTTTAAAAGCGTCTATTCCTCATATTTTTTCAAATTACCTGTCCCTAAGATTTATTATCTTATATCAGTTACCAAGATACAGTGAAAAACAAACTGTATAAGAATTGGCAACAGAACAACCCACCTCTAATACATATCCAACAGTCATCCCTTTTATTATGTTTCATAAGCTCTTCTTCAGTAACTTCTAACAATCTTCCTTTTAGACCAGTTAGATCTTTTCCACTTTTGGTTAACCGTATCCAGTCCATAAGACTTCGACCTGATTTCAAAGGTACCTAAAAAGAGAAAAGATGGAAATAAAGAGCATTAACAGAATAAATGAAATAGACATAGCATACTTGGACAACATATGGCAGTCAGGCAGCCTTGTACAGCTTGCTTTTTTAAAAAAATCCACTGCCACTAAATGTCACCACAAGTAAGGATCTGCTGCCAGATTTTCACAGCTACTTCCATCCTGAAGAACACCATGCCATGCCCTCTATTGCCTCACCAACGTTGCCACTTCATTGCTGATTAGCATATCAGGTATTCCTTTGTGATTCGCCATTATTTAATAAATATCAGTACAACCCTTTCCACTCTACATTTATAAAGAAAATAAAAATTCTCCTTATTTCTAATTTGTCACAAGTTGTACATAATGAATCCAAAGCTATACACAATAGCACAGAGTAGACTTCAAAAGGACATCTAGGCTATGGTGAAAAGATGTAGTAGTTATTATTTATAAAGTATATATTCTGTATCATTTATTTACATTTAACAATCTAGTTTTTTTTAACAAAATTGGAAATTATTGAATCTAAGCAGAGGAAGCACTACATACACTACCTCAAGTTCCTATAGAAAGACAGCAATAAAACTCTAATCAATCAACACATCAATAAACATACTTAGGGCTTTCCATAAAGCTGAACTACAGTATCCAACACAACTAGCCATGATAGCTAGAGCTACTGCTCTACTACATATGGAAACTCAATAGCCCTCCAACTGGGAAAGACAGTGAAATAGTAAATGAGATAAAATTTAGGTAAACTGAGGGATCGTCTAAAAGTGCTGTTTTCAGAATATACAAGGGTCACTGCGTTATTGCCTTAAAAGATACTTTTGGTCTGTTTTTTCTCAGCATATAAATTTCAGTTCTTATATGAAGCAATTAGCCAAATTGGTTTAATTCATTTAAATTGTTTTAATTTCACATTATATGTATGTTATTTTGACTGTTCACTGCCCTGAGTCCTTTGGGAGAAGGGTGGTATAAAAATTAAATAAATAAATAAATACATACATACATACATAATAATTAATAATAACTGTGAAATTATTGCAATGTTCCAAAGTTCACATCACAGATATTCATCTAGTAACTGACACACAAAGCAAATTGCAAGGTAAGTATATTACACAAGGAGCAGAAATTGAGTACGAAAGAGTAGGCCAGAGATATTAAAATCACAATGTTAAAAAAAGGAAATTGTTATTTGACTCAATTTTCCCCGAAGAGGCTTCACACATTTCATAACCTTTCTGCAATGTGGGCTTCTCTGTCACAACTGCATCCTGACTAGGTGTGCCATGAGCTCCTCCATCAGTCTCTGGGGAACGGAAGCAGCTGACAAACTGGTACAGTTATCAAACTACTTAAAGAAACTTTATGTTCTCTACTATTCCACTTGCTAGACTTTTACGGGCAAATCAGATCAACGACTTGACTTCCCAGTTTCTCAGTCACAAAGTCCATAGTCCATATTAATAAAGAGCATCTTTAAAGCTCATCTTCTCACATACAAAAAAAAAGGATGGCGCATAAACAATCATATTGCTTCTCCACCACTTCCAAAATCTGCTTTTCTTCTTCCCCATCTCACTTTTAATTTGATCCACGAATATCAAATCTAGACATGTGAAAAAAAAATTAATTACAAGCATCTAAGAAAGACCACCAGATATCGTTCTTGTAAATCAGAATTGGCAGAACACCCTACACTGTATAAACTGTGTTACAAAACAAGCCTAAATACAGGAACTTCCTTCTGTTTTGCAAAGGACTGATTACGCAAGAGTGAATATTTCAGCTCTCTGTGACCCACAAAAAGCACACACCACTAAGAAGCCAATATGACTGTATAAAACTTTTCTGCTTGATTGGCCAACGCGATTTTTCCATTGGACCATTTCTCCACGACAGGCAGAAATTAAACAGGTGCGACGTCTCCCGCTACAAATCGTGCCGCCCGGTGATTTACAATGCAAGCAGCCCTCCTTCCCCACGTCACTACTAACAAGCGTTGCTCCGTAAATCCACCCGACACCTATCCACCCACCCACCCTCGAGTCTCTCGTGGGGTGTGAGACAGAACAGCCCCACCAGGTATGGGGACTCCAAAGCCGCTAACCCAGCCTCGCACCTTGCTGCGTCCCGCGATGGCCACCCGCTGCTGTGAGTCGGGGGCAGGAAAAGACTGAGAAGGCACGTTCAGCATCTTCCCGCTGCAACCAAACGGGAGGTCGACGCAATCCTCCGCTTCCTTGAATAGAAATAATTTAAAAAAAAAAAAACCCACAACGGAGCCGGAGAGAGTTTAAACCGCTTCCGGGTTCGGCCTCCTGTGAAAGCAGCCCCGGGTGGAGAGGCGGGGGTGGGAGAGTGCGCAGGCGCGCGCCGGGAAAGCACGAGCTGTTCTTGGTGGCAGTCGCTCGCGCTTGAGTTTGGTCGTTTTGATTGACGCGGGGAAGTGGCGGCGGCGTTCGCTGTTACGGAGGATAGTTCCCCCCCCCGCTTCTCCGTTTAGTTCACCTTCTTGCCCCACTCTGTTGCGTGCTTGCTTCGCGCCCGTGCGTCCTAAGCGTTTCTGCTTTTTTTTTTGTCATTTTAACATTTTCTTTGAGTTATAAAGTATTACAAAATACAAAGTAAATATAAAAGCAGTGGTGGTGGGGGGAAAGCTTCTGCCTTCTCGAAGGGTCTGCGAATGGCTTTGAACGGAACGGGAGAATGTGTTTGTGAATGTGAAGATGAGAATAATAATGGTAATACTGCCTTTCTAGATAGTTTGACTGTTGTGGGAATTAGTTGTTTAGCAGAGTGATGACATGGGGGAAAATTGTCCTTGTGTCTAGTTATAGATTTAAATTTAATAAATAAACAGAAATCTTAATAAACCAAAATTTGGGCTACTGTATAAACGTTGCATAATTTTCAAAGTAGCTACATTGTTTTCAAAGCAGTGACAACTATGAGTGCGGGAAGCCTCCCCCCACCGCCCCAAGAGAATGAAATATTTCAGGGATTATTAAAAGAGGCAAAATATAATATTTCCCCAAAGGAGAAATGGAGAAAAAAATCTTAACAAAGGCAGAAATCAGCCCCAACAGATGACCCATTAATTTGTCATTTCATGATGGAGTAAACCAAAAAAAGGTATCTTTACTTTTGCTGCAAAGGATCAATGGCTAAAATGAAGTCTTTTACGCTGAGCTTCAGTCTTTGCTGTTAGCAAAACGTGGCAGGAGCAGGGCAGCAGACAGTACATGATGATGTATAGATCAATAACATTTACAGATGTGAATATACATTTGAACAAAAGTTGAATGTATCCTTATATGACCGACAGTAGAGTTATCAAGCAAAGATTAATTTTTCAATATTGGAAATACAAGGTGAGTCCAGTATATATAGTCCTCAACTGACGACCACAATTGAGCCCAAAATTTCTCTTGCTAAGCGAGACATTTGTTGAGTTTTGCCACATTTAGAGTTTTCTTGCCACAATTGTTTAGTGAATAACACAATACTGCAGTTAATAACACAGTTGTTAAATGAATCTGACTTCCTGATTGACTTTGCTTGTCAGAAGGTTCCAAAAGGTGATTACATGACCCTGGGACATTGCAACCAACATAAATATGAGTCAGTTGCTAAGTGTCTGAATTTTGATCACATGACCTGGGAATGCTGCAATGGTCCTGTGAAAAACGGTCATAAATCACTTTTTTCAGTGCTGTTGTAACTTCGGTCACTAAATGAACTATTGTAAGTTGAGGACTACCTATATGTCATTCCTGGATCAATTATATGTACAATATCCACTGCTGTCTTTGAAGGGACTGCCTATAAGTATAGTAGAAAGACTGATGAATATTACTCTGCATGATCACAGCCTGATATGTTAAAACTGGCCGGACTGATTTCTCTTATGTGAGGTGTATGTTTTTATTTTCTTTTTTCTGTATGTTAAAGTATAAAAAATAAAAATAATTGATATCTTGGAATACTGACATTTACTTCCAGGTAGAATGCATTCAGTTGTCCTATTATCTCACTGCTGAAGGAAGGAAACAATACTGTACTTTGCAGCACTTCAGACTTGAAGGCAAAATAGAAGTTCTGGAAGGTGTCAGTGTCTCTATAGCATTTGCCTGCAAGTCTTTAAATTCAACACAGTATATCTCTTCCAGGGTCATATTTCACCTGTGGAGGGCAGCCACATGATCGTGGGAAAAGCTGCATCTGCTCCAAGGAACTGCAGGCAGGTGCTAAGTTCATGACCTCACACACTCCTCAAACACTATTTTCCCTTCCTATCAAAAACACTGCCCAGCTCTTATATTGGATAGAACTATATATTTATGCATGTCTATGCAAGGGAAATACCCATTCAATCCAATGTGCTGTCTCTGAAATGCCATCATGTGGAACTAATACCGTACACAGATTAATAAAGATGACATCGTTAAAAAATTTTCCACAGCAGTGAAGAAAATTAGGCCTCATTAAATTTAAGTTACTAATTTGGTCTGAGTGCCCATGTTTGAGTTGAAATGGATTTAGGAGCTTGCAGGATTGCAACATTAAGTTTAATAGATTAAAAATCAGACCACTTAAAGGGTAGTTTGTAGAGTGAGTATACAGGTAGTCCTCAACTTACAACCATTCATTTGATCAAAGTTCAAAGTTACAACGGCAGTGGAAAAAATGTGATTTATGACAGTTTTTCACACTTAACACTGTGGCAGCATCCCCGTGGCCATGTGATCAAAACCCGGATACTTGGCAACTGGCATATACTTTTGATGGTTGGTTTCCCAGGGTCATATGATCCCCTTTTGCAATCTTCTGACAAGCAAAGTCAACGGGGAAGCCAGATTCGCTAAACAGCTGTTACTAATTTAACAACTGCAGTGATTCACTTAACAACTGTGGCAAGAAATCTCATAAAATGGGACAAAACTCATTTCACAATGAGTTAACATTCTACCTCAAAATCTGTTGCAAATCTTTTATAAAATATGCTGTAATATGATAGAAGAAATGTATTTTCTAAATTCATCTTTAAATGCATGCCTGCTATTTCATGCATATGAATTTTCTAATGCTGAGATTTTACATCTATTGCTAAGTATTTTCTTGTTAGCAACAAAACTTTTGGGCTCAATTGTGATCATAAGTCAAAGACTACCTGTATTGGGTATAAAACATGGAAATTTGTGCTTCTTCTTTTCACACATTACTACCACATGTGAGGGTTCCAAAACCACAAGGCTGAGGGTTCTGAGGTTTGCATAATAAAAAAAATAATAAATAAAAAATACATTTAAAAAGCGACTGTTCTTTCTAAAAAAACAAAAAAAACCCACTATTGAATCCCAATACAGAACCTCTCAACCAATCTTTTCTACCATCTTACTCTTATTTAATCTAGCCACTCCTGTAGTTTTATATCTTTTCATTTTATGAATTAATATATTAGGTAAAGGTAAAGGTTCCCCTCGCACATATGTGCTAGTCGTTCCCAACTCTAGGGGGGCGGTGCTCATCTCCGTTTCAAAGCCAAAGAGCCAGCACTGTCTGAAGACGTCTCCGTGGTCATGTGGCTGCCAAAGGCACACGGAATGCTGTTACCTTCCCACCAAAGGTGGTCACTATTTTTCTACTTGCATTTTTTATGTGTTTTTGAACTGCTAGGTTAGCAGAAGCTGGGACAAGTAACGGGAGCTCACCCCGTTACGCGGCACTAGGGATTCGAACCACTGAACTGCCGACCTTTCGATCGACAAGCTCAGCATCTTAGCCACTGCGTCCCTTAATTAATATATTAGTATGGTTTAATTCTTGGCATAATTAATTATTGATTTCAGAAGGAGAAGGGAGGAAAGATTATGCAGAAGACATAAAACCCATACATACCAGTACTATAAAAATAATTTTAATTTCACAATAACTTACATATAAATTAGCTTAAAATATTATGATTGCATTTTGATATTAATATTTAAATAAAGGAATATAAACAGGGTCATTTGGAAACAGTGCAGTTAATTATCCATTTCTGCTCCAGACTCATGGTCTGTGCCATCGCTATCTTCCTCGTTCTCTGACTCGTCATAAAAGAAAATTGTGGCTTGGACAGGAAAGTTCCTCAGAAGTGCTTCAGCTTCATGATACATATAGTCAAAACACTTGGATTTGGGCCAGAATAGCCTAAAACAAATAGAAAAGTTTGTAATTTAATATGTAAGGAAAAATTAAAATCACTTCATCTCTTTCTACTTAACCTACCATTGGCTTAAAATAGCTTAAAATAAACAATCATTTTTTTAATATTAGCAGTATTTGACAACAAAATTGAATTATACACAATTAGAGATATCAGTTTCTTTTTAGACCAAGTACTTGCTGCTGAATTAATTAATGCATAAGTTTGTTCAAAGATCGCCTTTATGCTCTCAGGGGAGCTAAATGCTGTTTAATTTGTAAAAGCATGAAAGTCAAATTTGCATTAACATTCTACCTCAAAATCCGTCATAAATCTTTCATAAAATATACTCTGATAAGACAGGAGAAATTTATTTTCTAAATTTATCTTTAAACACATATCTGCTAATATTCTGTACAGATGAATTTGCTAATGCTGAGATTTTTGATCTATACCTTTCCAACAAATGGTAAAGTCAATATCTAGGCAGAATAAGTAACACTGGGCACTCAAAAGCAGCTTCTGAGATTTAAACTATTCATTTTTGACTGCCAATTTATTAAGCATATTCAAGAACATTCAACAGGACTATTCTAACATTTCTCAAGAGGAACTTAAGAACAGAAAGTACTTTTTAAAACTGGAAGGATTTTAAAAGAATTGTAAGTGCACATAGGCAAGAAGACATGGTAAGTTCATTTAAGGTCACACTACATTTAATTACAGCAAGTATGACCTCTTCAACACACATCTGCAGAAATAGTACAAATAACCAGGAATGCTTATGGGAAAAATCACAGATTGAAAGGGAATCTTTAATTTTCCCAATCAATATCTCTATTTCTATTTTTACAATAAAAGGCAATGATTTAAGACACTGAAATTTTGCTTGATTACACCAATCATATTAAAGCATACAATAAATGTTTAATGAGAAGTTCAGATTTTATTAAAGACTTAAGTCATTTCACATTTATAATCACCCTGCATAATCAAATAATCAAATATTGAAAAAAATGATAACCAGTCAAATGCAACTTCACAATTCAAACACATTGTGTCTTATTCATAAATTAAATGGGATTCAAAGACATCTTGTATGGACTTTATAGCTGCAGTTTTTAATAATATGGGGTACTTAATAATTCCATAGAAGTTATTATTTATATCCAATGAAGAAAGTTTAGCACTGCACAAAAATTCAGTTTTGTCGCTTACTACAAGTGACATATAGGATAATATTCTATTATCTGTGAGGGAAAAAAACAAATGTTTGCATAAATATACCATGGCAGGTTTCTAATTCATCCTATGCTGTTCTCGCAGAGGGTGACTAAGTCTGTAAAAGGAGGAGAGAAACCATACAGAAATGATATGACTGGTTATGATATGAATGATATGATCTTAAAGACCTCAGCTTGCATCTGGTAAGGATCCACAGTGTAACCAATATGCAGCTGTAGTTATCACAAAAATATTGACTGCATTTGGACACATCTGCTGCAGGGATCCATGCCGACTTCCTTATCAACTGCTCTGAAAATCACGTCCCATGATTTGAGAAGTACAGTGATCAGTTCCAAAGAAAACTTTGCCTTGGATCAGTCAGCAAAATTCAACCAAATAACAGGGGATTCGATCCTAGGGGACCCTAGGGGATCTTATTCTTCACTGTGGTACATAAACATGAGAAAGGCAGAATATATCTCATATAAATAAAAAAAAATTGACATAGATGCTACAAAATGGCCAGAGGAAGAGCAGGAAAACAATAAAGTTGTAAGCCTTCCAGAGTCACGATGAATACAGAGGTGATATTCAGCAGGTTCTGACCAGTTCTGGAGAATCGGTAGCAGAAATTTTGAGTAGTTCGGAGAACCGGTAAATACCACCTATGACTGGCCCTGCCCCCATCTATTCCCGAATCCCAGCTGATCGGGAGGAAATGGGGATTTTGCAGTAACCTTCCCCTGGAGTGGGGTGGGAATGGAGATTTTACAGTATCTTTCGCCTGCCATGCCCAAGCCACACCCAAGCTATGCCACACCCACCAAGCCACGCCTACAGAACCGGTAGTAAAATTTTTTGAATCCCACCACTTGATGAATGGCATATAAATTTAATAAATAAATAAAATAGTACAGTATGGGTGACCACGTTAGAGTCAGTCTTGAGGTCTTTCCCCATTATTGAGTTGAAATGCTTGACATTCAACAATTCTGAGTTCACAAAAACTGCTTGCAAACCCTCAGTTGCTTCACTTGCCAGTCACTCATGTCCCGTCATTTTTCCTCCAAGGTCACGGTGATAAAAATTAACAGATTTTATGCCACTTCCGGCAGAAGCCTTTGTAGGAACCAACATTTCCACTGGAATAGTGAAAGCCGTATGACATTGTCACATCGCCAGCTCTCCCTTTCAGATGTGCACAAAAAGAGGCAGAGTCTGTAGCATCATGGAGTGACACTGAAAATGAGACGGTCCCTGGAGGGAGCCAGACTAAATGCTATCTTAATACAACCCAAGCTATGGAAGAGGTTGGGCTGTCTAACTTAGAGGCTGGGGTGAAGATGAAGGAATATGGCAAGGAACATCCCAGAAAAGATATTACGAGGGCAATTTTGGTAGAACAACAACCTAAGACATTTAGGTGTGTAGAAAATAACAATTCTGCCAAGCAATATTCAAAATCCCAACAGCAGGTTAACATTTTCTGGCACTTGAGACAAATCCTTCAAGTCTGTTCTGAAATAAGAAGAGTGTGTGGGATAGCAAGAAGGGAGGCACATAAATGTAATAATTGATTAATACTAAGTAAAAACATTATTTCAGAAATAAATGTATTTGAATTGGCTCTTCTTTTCACGGGCAATAAATGTATAAAAATAACAAGAAAATAGTATTTTGCTGTCTTCTAATTAGTTCAAAAGATATTCTGCTAATTGACATGGTCAGCTCCAGATCATATGATATACTTTCATCTATTGTAACTGCTGTTGTACATGATAAAAAGAATAAAGATGGAAGAGATCACTAAAACCACAAAATTAAAACAACATATACTGTAAATATGGAAGACAATGAGAGAAAATCTTCTTAAGGCTTCAGAATACAGATGGTCCTTGACTAATGACCGCAACTGAGCCCAAAATTTATTTGTTAAGCAAGATGTTAAGTGAATTTTGCCCTCTTTTATGACTTTTCTTGCCACAATTGCTAAGTGAATCATTATAGTTGTTAAGCAAGTCTGACTTCCACATTGACTTTGCTTGTCAGGTCACAAAATGTGATCCATGACCCAGGGACACTGGAACCATCATAAGTACATGCCAATTGCCAAGCACCCATATTCTGATCACATGACCACAGGGATGCTGCAATGGTCATAAGTGCAAAAAGTGATCATAAATCACTTTTTTTCAGTGCAGTTGTAACTTCAAATGGTCACTAAACAAATGATTGTAAGTCGAGGGCTACCTATGGTTTTTTTAAAAAAAGATAAAGATTTTTTCTGACCAGTTATGCCCAACTCTACGGGCGGTACTGATCTCTGTTTTCTAGCTGAGGGAACCAGCATTGTCCAAGGATATTTCTGTGGGCATGTGGCCAACATAACTATACATTGAGGCACACGGAATGCTGTTACCTTCCCACAAAAATAATACCTATTTATGTACTTGCATTTGCATGCTTTCCAACTGCTAAGTTGACATGATCCTAGGGCAAGAATGGGTACCCATTCTGTGGTGCGGTACTTAGGTCTTGACCTGCCAACCTTCCAATCAACAAGCCCAGGATTTTAACTGTTAGGCTAATAATTGGAGAAGCCGAAATATTGAGAAATCATGTTGAAAAAGCTATATTAATTATTTACTGATGTTATGTTTTGTTCTGTTTATATTCTGCCTTTCATACAGAAGCAGTACTCCTATTTTTCTACACACAACGCTGTAAAATAGATTGGGTTGAGAGAGAGAGACTGAGAGAAAGGGAACAAAAGAGAGAGAGAACAAGAGAAAGAGAAGAGAAAGAATGAGAGAGAAAATGAGACAATGAAAGCAAGACACAAGAGAGAGACTGAGAGAAAATGAAAGAGAATGAGAAAGTGAGAGAGAAAACTAGAGAATGAGAGACTGAGAGAAAACAAGAGAACAAAAGCAAGAGAGAAAGAGAGAGAGAGAGAGAGAGAGAGAACGAGACCCAAAGCCACTCAGAGCTACCAGTAGCTACTAGTTTAAGTCCTGATACGTTTTGTGTGATTTCAGATGCTATTCGAAATAAATCTTCCATACAATCCTATCATTTTTCTTGACACCTTTCTGTATGATTAACTACCAACTGAAAATATATCCAATTGAGGGCTTTTACCTATTGGATTCCCTTCCCCCTCCCCAAATAGGTAGCTTTTTAGGGCCCAGAAGCCCTGCTGGGAAAAATAGAAAAGATTAATCCTAAGAGTCTCAGTAATACTATGTTTTAGGAAAAAATGAAATTGTTTTGTCTTACCTCACTGGATGGGTATATTGTGCAAGTTTTACAGAGTCTTCTATAGCCTCAGAAGGGCTGTGTAACTGGAGCAGGAAATAAAGGTCAACAGAATGGTTGAAAATTATGATACTTTCAGAAAGAAAAAATCTGAAATTGATTATTTAATATTCATACATTTTTTATCAAATCAAAGCCACCCATTTCAGGAAAATGACTCTGGGTGGTGTATAATAAAAGAATACATGTTATTATTAAATACTATGTTTGTTTCCTGCCTTTTGTTCAGGAAGTATATTAGGCACTCCCTTTTCCATTTTTTTTTCTTCAACAGCAACCCTGTGAGGTGGGCTGGGCTGAAAGAGCATGACTGACCTAGAGTCATCCAGTGATTATCAAAGTAAATATTGGATTTCATTTTCGTCAGCAGGCCCAATGCACTGTAAAGCAAATGCCTGATTATTGTCCCCTCTCCTGATAGTGCAATCATCGTAAAATCTTAAAATTCGAATTAATAAATTGCTGCCTTTTATAGAGCCTAGCACAAACTGATATATTACACTGCAAAAGGCATAACCAATTTAGGAATTACATTTCAGTCACATGATGAGCCCCACATGCAACTTAATTTAGTAATGAAAACCATCCTTTAAGTTTTTTTAAAAAAGGTCCTTCGTGAAATGCAGTGAGATCTGTATTATTGTTAATGCGCCAATATCCCTAGTCTAGAATTAGGAGCAATACATTTCCTTCCTTTCACCATACTCCTAAATGAAAGAACGCTGAATTAGTCAACTAAAGAAAGAGCGGCTCCTTGCAGCCTAATCCCACGTGGAAGGGCTGTCATAATTGTGACTACAACACACACTCACCTCAACGTTTTGCACACGCTGTCTTTCGGCATCTTTTGGGGTGGGGATCCAAGGTCTCCAGAATCCTTCGGACCTGCAAATATATTAGACGCTGCGTTAGCCGCGATGTGGAAGTAAGACGCAGTAAAGGGGGGGAAATACCAGTTTCTGGAAGCTCCCGGGACCACGGATGGAGCTGGCTCCATTTTTCCCGCGCGATCAAGAAGCAGCTGGAAACATGGGGATCACCCCCCCCTCCCCAAGGCTTGCTCTTAAGCGCAGGTTGCCTGTGCTCTCGTGGTGATTGAGGTCGGCTACCCTGAAATGTCTTTGGAGCAGCAGATCCGGGAGTTTGCGGTTCCAAGCGGCGGAGAATTGTGGAAGCAGAGCGGCGAAGTCTCCATGCTCTCTGACTGTGGCCGCTCTCAGACCCAGCCAACCCACCGGTAAAACGCGGGCAGCCTCTCGTTTCCTCTCCTCCCCCGCGCTGGGCTGTGTGGATCGGCTGCCGCCCGAGGGGTTTTTATAACGATAGCTGAGCAGCCTCCCAGTCCCAGCCACCTTATCTCATTTGCCGGAGAGGTAAACAAAAAGTCTGCGCGTGAAAGCCGCAGCGGGGTAAACAAGGAGCGTGGACGCGTGCAAGCTCCAAATGGCCCAGGGAGAGATTTGGCAAGTGAGTGTTAATCACACTTGAGCAGACACATGGCTGTTGTCCTGAAGAGGGGATGCACACGCTTGGGCTCTCGTCCGCAGGGTCCTGGGTGAGAAAGCCAGAGAATACCCAGAGTTTGCGATGGGGAAAACGGCGCTTCCACCCTTTCTGTTCCACACGCTGTTGCAATATTGCAAAAGCGTTCATTTATGGATATATTTTGCTCTTCCAGATGTGGAAATCCAAATAGTCCGAGCAATCGCACAATAGAATTAAGCAACGGAAATGGTACTTAATAATTTAAATTGTGCCAGCAAGAAGAGAAAGGAGGCCGGGGTGAAATCCAGTAGGTTCTGACAAGTTCTGGAGAACCGGTAGCGGAAATTTTGAGTAGTTCGGAGAACTGGCAAATACCACTTCCGGCTGGCCCCAGAGTG
>JANHZT010004357.1:135546-146238 GCA_032468215.1 Stegonotus admiraltiensis | reverse complement strand
AAGGTGGTCCCTATTTTTCTACTTGCATTTTTTATGTGCTTTCAAACTGCTAGGTTGGCAGAATCTGGGACAAGTAACAGGAGCTCACCTCGGTACCTGGCCCTAGGGATTCGAACTGCTTAACTGTCGATGTTTCTATCGACAAGCTCAGTGTCTTAGCCACTGAGCCACCGCATCCCTGTAAATGGCCCTATAAAGACAATTAAAAACTCCCTCTTTACAATTTGGTACTGCTTATTCCCAGAAGAGTGAGGGTGACTGGATGGAGTTGAGCTACAAAGACAATAAATATAATAAAAGTAATATATTCAAATAGCTATCAGCAACTTATTTTTTTCATTTTTAGGTTTTTGAAATTTTATTCTGCATCTTAGATATACAAGTATTTAAGCACAGAACTCATATGGCTAGCAAAGCCAGAAATATTTTATTGATAATTTCAAAAATCTTCTTAAAACCATATAAGTACGCTTGTACTGTATAGTATTAGAAAAAAAATACATTTTTAATACATCCTTGCTTTCCTTCAGGACTTCAAGGTGTCCTATGTGGGGCTCTGACTCCATCTTCTATTCCAAGCTCCAATTCTATAAGGTAGGTTGGCTGAGAAAGAGTACCTAGCACAAAATCACTCATTAAGGTTTCTTTGCTGTCCCACTGAAATCTCTCCTCAATCTTAATCCAAGACTTTAACCACTCTACAACACAGCATATTCAAATTCTTGTAGTCTATATCCATAACTACTTTAACATATTTTAGAAACAATTTAGAATTGAGGTAAAACCATCAGCTGATGCCTTTGGAATCTTTACTTACTAATCTTTTTTACTAGTATTTGTAGTAGATCTCCTACAGTAACTGAACTTGTTATATTTAACAAAATTAAAAATTGAACAAACCAGGATCGATCCAGAAGTGATCTACCTTTCTCAAGAATCTTTGATAAATGTCCAGGTTGACTCAGGAACTGAATCCAGGCCTCCAGAATACTTAGTACACTATGTAAAATAAATATACTAAGGTTCCTTTCACATAGCTCCCAAGTTCATCCTCCCAGCTCTCTTGTTTTTCTGTAGTTGCTTGGAGTATCTTCACATTTTTCTATTTAAGTCATCCAGTGTATTTCCATGCTGGCCAATGATGGAATGTTCCATCCTCTGCTGTGCTTTTTACCCTTGAATTACCTTGAAAAGCAGCCACTGGCAAAGCCATTTTTAGAGCAGACAAAAATGGCAGAATGGCTAGTTAAGTACCACAGGACCTTGGTTTTAGGAGGAAAGGAGAAATGGACAAGAGGAAGAGGAAGGACAAGAGGGAAGAACAACCTGCCCTGTATTGCATAGGAAATGCAGCTAATTTGTCTCTTCTGCATTTTTTTTCTGGAGTAAGTGCAGAGCCAATTTACCTTCCAAAGTTAATTTTGGGTTAAACATTTTATTTGACACATCAATAGAAATTGCACTATTTAGTTTGAGCAATTCAAAATTAAGCATGGACTTAACTAGTCAAAGGGCAATTCCTAAAATTTGGGAAGTTTTATTTTGAATGCCTGTGGAGGACACCAAGTTGGGATGATCTGCTACAGGTTGCCATAGTTGTATATTCAGAAGCAGCAGCAGCAGATTAAATGTTATTTCCCTCTATTTTGATGTGTGCTCAAACCAGCAGCACATATGATTATATTACATTTCTAGTCCTTTCCAACCTGTTGTTTCAATGAGAGATACTTTTTTAAAACCTGGAGGTATTAATAGTGTCTCTTCCTTCAGATGGTTTGTATAAAAGACAGCCTGAATGTTGCAATGCTCTGAAACTAGCCCTAAACACAACCACAAGGACCACACCAGCTTCTTGTATTGCATTTTGGTTTGTTAAATATACGCTTCTTACTGCAGCAAATTCAGGAAGGTAACTTGTAATTAACTACAAGCACATCTGATGTAATGGAGGACAGTGCCACAGTGTGACTGCGGCTATCCTAATCACAGCAGAGAATAAACGTGTGGTTTGACTCTTCCTCTGGCCACCGTATTCTCCTTCACCTCAAAAATGAAAGAAGCAACATCAATAAGCACACACTTCCCTGTCTTCTGTCTCTCTTTCACTCACTTTTCCCAGTAGAGAAATAAAAACCTGAGGTAACATCTCTTCCATCTTCTGACTCATTTCCATATATACTGTACTCAGTAATGTGAGATTTCCTTGGCTTACCACATGGGAGCTTCTTGTAGGTGCCAATGAGGCTGCAATACCCACCATTCTTCATGGCACAAATCAAGCAGCCATATTGGCACCTCTGGACACTTTTCCTTTTGCTCCTTTAGTAAAGTAAGCAATAGCACCACCAGTGTTGCTTTCACAATGGCCTGTAGGTCTCCCATAAATTCTTTGAAAATAATAATAATGAAGATCATTCTCCAGAAAAAAAGTTAAAGCCTTGAAAAGAATGACAAAGGACACCTTAGGACCATGATGGTGAACCTATGGCATGCGTGCCACCATATCTGTGGGCACATAAGCATTGCCCTAGCTCAGCTCCAGTGCACATGCACATGCCAGCCAGCTGACTTTCCCATCAGAAGTTGGGAAACAGGCCATTTCCAGCCTCCAAAGGGCCTCCAGAGGGGGTGGGGTAGGAAAGGCCATTTTTGCCCTCCCCAGGCTCCAAGAAAGCCTCTGGAGCTTGGGGAGGGTGAAAAACGGGCCTACTGGGCCATCACGTGCCAAAAGCATGGGGGGTCATGCATTGAATTATGGGTGTGGGCCACACACACACGACACCCCTGTGCTCCCCCCGCTTTTGGCACACGATGACAAAAAGGTTAGCCATCACTGCCTTAGGAGGTTATGAGGAAAGAATCCTTACTAGTTCATTTTAGGGCCCTTATTTTAATGACTGGCAATTCCCAATTTTGCAGCCATGTTTTAAACGCACAAAATCCCTCTATGACAGTCACACATAGCTATCATAGCCTATCAGCCAACGTGTGCTCTAGTCCGTAAAAGGAACTAAAATGATAGTTAACTATATTCTGCTGTGAGTGTGTGGTTTCTTTTATGGGGAGATGGGGAGTAGATCAGACAGAAAAATAATGCTTTGATTAATCATTCTTGGTGGTATAAGCACAATTTTGGTCATAAACTTAGTTATGTCCTATCTGAAAGGATCCTACTAAACTAACTCAGAGACTAATACTTTACTAGTGCTAATTGTACTAGTATCCAATGGACATATTTATAAACTTTTCTCATCTGTGTCAAGTTTAACCATCACTGGAAAAAGTTCAACTTATTTTTATTTAAACTAGATTTAGGGAAGACTAAATCGAAGAGCAGGTTGCTTAAACCTATTGTTTTATTGTTTCTATTTTTAATTGTTTTGCCCCAATTTGAAGACTGTGTGGGTGATGAATTACAGTAAAACAAATAATAAAGTTTTCCTTCGTTTTAACTTTTCTTTCATCTTAAACTCAAAAATTTGTGAAATAACCACTAGAGGGCAGATCATTTATTTCAAGAGCAGCTAATGCATTATAAAAATGTTTCAATACTTCGGACTGTGTTCATTGAATATATTATTATGTTCATATGATAGTGTGAATCAACAATGGCCCCTTGATAGCACATATGTTTTGAATGTCCTTGTACTTTTTAGTTACTGTCTGACAGCAAGGCTAAGAAAGAGCCTTACTTCTGAATTTGATGTTTAGTTCTTCTGTAGTGATTTGAGCACTTGTAGGTATTGTAGTGGTTTTGATAAAAAGTACCTGACCACTCAACCAACTATAGCACAATTAACACAAGCTACGAAAAAGTTAACACTTCTATACATTATTTTTCCATCTGATCTAATCCCCATTCTTGTACAATGAAAGAAACCACACACTCAATATAATTAAACTACAGCTAACATTTCAACCACACAGCATCACACAAATCAAATAAAGCCTTCCAAAACATTTTAAGTAAACTAAAAGATCCAGTAGCCCAACAATAAGAAAAAAACAAGAATCATCTACAACATACAGTGTACGGTCTGTATTAGTCACTATGTAGGACAGGCTGGCAGAGCCCATCCATGAACACCAACTAGAAGTCAGGAGACACAAAGAAAACTCCTTACTCTCAGAACAGATGCACAAATTCAACCAGGGGTGAAATCCATCAGATTCTGACAGGTTCTGGAGAATTTCTGGTAGCAGAAATTTTGAACAGTTCGGAGAACCAACAAATATCACCTCCCGCTGAATGGGGTGGGAATGAAGATTTTGCAGTATCCTTCCCCTGCCACGCCCACCAAGCCACACCACGCCCAAGCCATGCCCACAGAACCAGTGGTAAAAAAAAATGGATTTCACCACTGAATTCAACCATAGTTTCAATTAGGAAACTATGAGCATCCTAAACCAAGCTAAATCCAAAAATGCTAGGGAATTCCTGGGAGCTTGGCATTCAGACAAATCAGCCATTAACAGACACATAATATAAACCACATTTACATACCATTCCAAAGGGCCAATAAAAAAGGTAAAAGGTAAGGTAAAATAAATAAAAAGACCAGAACACATCCTCTCCAGCAGCCAATGCTCAGATAAGAAGGGATTAACACCAGACAATTAAGCAGAAAATAATACTCCTCAGGTATGACCTATGATCATTTGTTTAGCTACCACTTGAAGTTATGAGGGTGCTGAAAATATCACAGCATATGATTTGGAGGTTTGGCAATTGTGGTGCATTTATGATGGATGCAATATGCCATGTTCACATGATCTCTGTTTGTGACCTTTCCAGCTGGCTTCTGATACGCAAAGTCAATTGAGAAGGTAACAAGTCAGGGTCATGTGATGATTCAATGGTTTATTTAATAATCGCAGCCAAAAAGGTCATACAATTGGGTGCAGTTATGTAATGCCTTACTTAATAACCAATTTTCTGGTCCCTGTTGTGGTCATAAGTAGAGGGATACCTACAATCAAGGTGCCACTGTGGAAAAAGCCACACTCCCACCAATACTAATAGGGCAAGCTACTGTATACAAACAAGAAGCAAACCCCACATTCATTAGCACTGAAGATGTTTCCTAGATGGGTAGTCAAATATCTACAAGCAAACAATCAAACTCAGAGAGCATCAAGGACTCCTCAAATTCATGTGACTTATTCATATATCCCCGTCTGCTGTTTTTGTCTCTGCAAACCTGAGTACACAGCATTTCATTTTGCTTTTTTACAAAATGCTTCCTGAACTTTAAATATTGGCCTTAAAGAAAATACTATCTTACATTTGAAAAAAAAACTTTCCTATATCAGTACATAATGGAAATAATAATACTTTCTCTGCTGTTATTCATTCTTATCTCCATAAGCTAGCCAGGAAAACAATCACCAAATAGCAGGGTGGGTTCTATGGGCAGAACTTTCCAAATAAAAAGGCCCGAGAAAGATGCCAAGAAGGGAAAAGAGAAAAGTCCCTGCATCCAACCCACGAAATGTATGTAAGATATTTGATCACGCCAGAGAGGTATGCAATAAGCACAGTTAAAAGGAACTTCACTGACTGACTTCATCCTTCAGTTCTTTTGACTTGTATTATCACTTGTATTATCACCCATGCTACACATTGTAAAGGTTTGCCAGATTTAATGAGAATCTGCCTTTACTCTAACCCTTATTACTCTTCGATTGTAAAAGCTTTATAGTACAAGCAGATAAAATTTACTAGAACTGCCATTACAATCTATCTTCCTAGTTTAATTTATAATTTGGAAGGTCTCTTGTTTTTCTGATTTGATTGAGATACAGTTTCCCCAAGGAATAGTTTTACTGTATCTTCTCAGAATTTCAGATGTTTAAAATGTAGATTTCCTACCTTAACCCAACGGGTTGGATGTTTAATTATTACCTGAAATGGACTGGATTATCTAGAAAAAGCATCAAGATTGGCCCACTCTTGGGACTCTCGCTTAAGATTTTGTTTCCCTAATAATTGCTTCAGTTTTAAAATACACCTGGTTGTCTTTTTAGCTCAACCATTCTCTAATGGAGAAATTCCCTCCCATCTCCTCCCATTTTTTTCTTACAATCCAATCATTTTATGCCATTTTTTTGGTCCCTTAGAGTCAGTTTTTTGACTCCTGGCAACAGCCTGGAAAAGTGCCTGAAAGTTTCTTGGCAAGGTTTTTTCAGAAGTGGTTTGTAACTGCCTTCTTCCTAGAGTTGAGAGAGACTGACTGGCAGTATATATTGTACTATATGATCCATGAAATCATATTTCACCCTAGTTGCAAAAGATGGTGAAATCACACCATCACCCTAGTTGCAAAAGAAAACAAAATATAGCTATCTATATCTGAGGGCGTACTTGGTTCAGTGCACAGTAATCTGAGACAAACTCCAGAATCTTATTTGTAGTTATTTTATCACTTTCTTGAACACTTACATTCAAAATGCAATATGAAGTGGTATGTTTCCAAAATAATGGCTCATAAATCCATTTGTGAATCATTGCAATGTATATGCAGTATTGCAGTTAAGGAGGAAATTAATGAGTGGAGACTTTTCAATGCCTAAATGGCTGTGGCTCCCATGGGAAGAAAAATTCTCTAAAAATAAAAAAGCTTGAAACTACTGCAAGGAGAGAGAAAATTACTTTTGGCAAAGAAACTGTTTTCTCCCCTCTGCGCTGGTAATGACTTAATTGAGTTCTTAGGGTTAGGGCTGTCAACACTATTTCCCTTTCACTCTGCAATATAAGAAGACATTTGAAATTTCCAATCATCTTTAATATATTGCTAAATCACTTTCCTTTCTAAATAATTCCAGTTTGGTCCACGAGGAACACAAAACCTTCACACTCAAATAAAGAAAGGTATGTGGAAGTTGGGTTGCACCATGGAATAGTTCATAAGTAAAAGAGGTTCAGGTTTTTTTGCCAGCAGCCAAACCCTCCTATGGGTCTGATGTGAATGCAAGTTTGGTCTAATGGTTAAGACACTAGGTTAGAAACCAGGAGATAGCAACAGCACTTAGACTTATATACCGCTTCACAGTGCTTTACAGCCCTCTCTAAGTGGTTTACAGAGTCAGCCTATTGCCCCCAACAATCTGGGTCCTCATTTTACCGACCTCGGAAGGATGGAAGGCTGAGTCAACCTTGAGCCTGGTGAGATTCGAACTGCCAAATTGCAGGCAGCCAGCAGTCAGCAGAAGTAACCTGCAATACTGCACTCTAACCACTGTGCCACCATGGCTCATAGTGAGATAGTGAGTTACAGTCCATCCTTAGGCATGAATGCCATCTGTGTGACTTTGGATCAATCCTTCTCTTTCAGCCCAACCCACCTCACAGGGTTCTTGTGGGGAAAATAGGAAGAGCAAGGAGTATTAGGTATGTTTGCTGCTTTGAGTTATTTATAAAAATAATAAAGGTAGGAAAAAAGAAATCTTTAAAAAGTGCAAGAAAAGTATGAAATTGGGGTTAGCCATGACTTCATTCTGCCTCATATTCACTTGTATTCAGAAATGAAGAAATCCATAGGTCTTTTAAGCCAAAAACTTTCACATAGAGTCTGAATCAACACTGTGTTACAAGACTAATCAAAATGCTTTGGCTGTTTTTATTAAATGAAATTACTTTGTAGGGTCCCTCCCTTTCTACTTTTCTGCTGCCTTCTTTTCATTTATTTAAACAAGGTGTCTGAAGCTGAAAATCAAATAAGTAACTTTAGTGAAAGACTTTTGTGATTCCAACACACAGAGCTCAGAAGAGGCAATCTGGATAAAATTAGTGTCAGTTTTCCAAAAAGGAAACGCAGGGTTGGTTCTGAATTTAAAAGCTGACTGTTTCAAGGGAGCAAAATCTTTTGCCCTGTCAAATCCATACAGAAGCTCAATAAATACTCAAAGACCTTTGTGTACCAGTTGTGCAAAACCAAAATATTTGTCATGGTAAAATGCATTCACCAATGCCTAAATTCTACTTAAAGTACACATAGCTAACCACTTCCACCCCTAAGATTACTTTTCTGGGCTTTAAATCCAAGACTGTTTAATCTTCCTCTGGCTTCACTGTAACCTTCCTAGGAATACTTCCAAGAATGATGTGCAACCCAGAAGAAAATAGTACTGAATTCTGCTCACTGATCATTTCCAACCAATTTGATTTAACCTGTAGAATATTATTTAATTCAATGCATTTATTCCCATTTCTATGGCCGCCCAACTCAACCAAGTGACTCTCAGGGATGGGGGATGCTTCCCTGCCTGGTCCTATGGCCGTACGGGTATTTGCTCAGTTCCCTCGCACCAATTCCAAAAGAGGCACGGAATCTCAGCCTATATTTTTGTTTCCCCCCAGGACGCGCATTTGCGCACCGCACTTCTGATTCACCCAGACCATTTCGGTTTCCTATTTTCATGAAATATACCTTCGGCCACCGATCACGATCCAGGTTGGCATTCAGCTTTTCCTATATAAACAACCGCCTGAGCCTTTCCTAAAGGAGACCGTAACACCCGTTTAAACCGTGCTTTGCTGGCAGGTTTGCTCAGCACCGAAAATCATCCTAAAAGGCAAGGAACGGCGCTGCTTCCAGACACGCCATTCCAACTTTTTCCTTAGAGGGAGAGGACTGAATAGCAATAGCAAATAGACTTATATACCGCTTCACGGTGCTTTACAGCCCTCTCTAAGCGGTTTGCAGAGTCAGCCTATTGCCCCCAACTATCTGGGTCCTCAATGCAACCCAGGAACCCGGGGCCAAGCATACCTCACGTGAAGGGGCCACCGCTCGCCGAGCGTCTTCGCTCCTCAGCCGTGCAGAAGAATCCCAAAATTTCAAGCACGCGCAGAGAGCCAGCCGTCCAAAGGGGCAGCGCGCCACCCCGAGGTCCCGCCGCCTTCGGTTGACTCTTGCGGGAAAAGGGATGGTTGTGGCGACGGCTGCAGTTAGCGGCGGCACCCTCGGAGAGTCCTGGCGAAGGCTACTTACTGCGGCGGGCGGAGGGGGATCCGCCTTGCTAGGGTCTTTCCCAGCCGCGTGGGCGGGGAAGAGCGGCGCTAAACGAGAGGGGAGGATAGCCTCGGGAGCGAAGGGAAGGGAGGACGACGAAGTGGCGGGAGGGCTGGTGGGGACGGCGCTCCCGGGGCGGCCGCGCTCCGTAAGAGCAGGAGCCGAGCGGCTGAACACGGGCTACTTTCCCTCCTGTCAGAGCCACCAGATCCAAAAGGCGTTTGGCGCTCTTCTGCGGCCCTCGTGGAGAGCAGAAAGGAAGGGTGAGCGTTTTCCCTGAGGAACAGGGGGCGCACTTTTTTTTTGGCGGCGGCTTGCTTGAGGGGCAAAAAATAAAAAAAATAAAAAAAGCAAGCAACCGAGCAACGCGGACAGTCGTAACGGCCTTCTCCTTTCCCAAATTGGGAAATGATTTGCGAGGGTTTCTTTTAGAAGTGCAAAAGCCGTGCAAAAGCCATTGCGGAGCGAAATACCGCAAGCAGTCGGTGCCCCCACGACAATATCCCGTCTCGTTCCCCGTTCATTCGTGCTCGGGACTCCGTCGTCAGCCAGTCGACGCCTGCCTCGGTTTGATTCCGATGTGGGGCGCTTCAGAGCAAGCGGGCAATTCGGATTCCTTCTCTTTTAGGCAGCCTATTTAAATATCCCAAGAAAGGGAGGGCACTCGTGAGGGATATTTTTTTTTCTGTACAGTACAATTAAAAGCGCTTCCAATTTAAAACAAAAGCTATAACAATAAGTGAGAGATGAGGGTTTTTTTTTTTAAGGTGAGCTAGCTAACCAGACTGTTTTTAGCATAGATGTATCTGGGAGATGGTACTTTGTTTTCTCTACCCCTCCATATACATACAAGGGATTCTTGGAGGAGGTCCCCCCCCCCAATTAAAGCTTTTATAGCTGGGCTGCAAATATCCCATGGTCAATGGCAGCAAAGGTTTGAGGTTTCTGTATCCTTTTGCCACCCAGGCCTCTTCAACTTCATCCCTAGAAAGAATGGGAAGGAAACACGAGCAGAAGAGCCCCCCCCCCAAAAAAAAACCAATCGAGAAAAGACTCCATCAGATTAATTTAATAGATTAACAGAGTTGGAAGGGACCTTGTAGGTCATCTAGTCCAACCCTCCCACCCAGCTCAGAGAATGGAGGTGGGCAGAGGTTGGACTTAAACTGCTGTAATTCCAGGTCCAGCCCACTCAGATTACTTTTCCTCTTCAGTTATGCAGGTGCCAATTTATTTTAAAACAAGTTATTTTGCTACAGGTAGTCTTGGACTTACAACAATTCACTTAGTGACTGTTCAAAGTTACAACGGCATTGAAAAAAAGTGACTTATGACCATTTTTCCCACCTGTGACTGTTGCAGCATCCCCATGGTCATGTGATCAAAATTCAGATGCATGACGACTGGCTGACATTTATGACGGTTGGCAGCGTCCTGGGATCAGGCGATCACATTCTGCAACCTTCTGACAACAAAGTCAATAGGCAGGGATTCAGTTAACAAATGTGGCAAAAAAAAGTCATAAAATGGGGCAAAACTCACTTAACAAATTTCTCACTTAGCAACTGAAATTTCAGGCTCGATTTTTTTTTTTTGCTTTAATTTATATGCCGCCCTTCTCCAGAGACTCAGGGCAGCTTACAATGCATTAAGCAATAGCCTTCATACTTCTGTATAT
>JANHZT010004357.1:101806-114063 GCA_032468215.1 Stegonotus admiraltiensis | reverse complement strand
CATGGTCATGCCCATGGCATAGCTGCTGCTGCTCTCTGGTTCCCTCGCTTGCCTCAACCACATGGCCCAGCTGATTTCTGCTTGGTGAGCCTTCCTTCACTGATCTTCTCCCACCTAGTCACATGACCACCCAGCCACGCCTACCCAGAGAACTGGTTGTTAAATTATTTGAATCCCACCACTGGTTGTGATGCATTAGCAGCATTTTTGACCCAAGTTTGCAAGGAACTTTAATACCTTTAAATATATGCAATTTGGGCAATTCTAAAAGTTTCCACACCCTGTATCTTGGCTAACCTTTGATTTCCTTTACCACTCTATTATTTCCTGCGTCTTCTAAACAGAACTGGGTGCTAACTGAACAAAATTGATTTTTTCTGAATTAGGGACTTAGCCTATCTGTTCCCAAAAATGCATGCTTATGAAACAGACATTCCTTCGAAACAGATTTCCCTCATTAGAACTGTGTACATTGATTCATGGATTATTCTATTTCCCCTCTCATGTACACATATCCATACAAATAAAGTTGAGAGGCCAAGCCACATTATAGCATCAGTAGTAGATTCTGTCCTCTCACAGGTACGTTTCAGAACCTAAAATAATCTGATGGACAACAAAAGCAACCAAACAAAATAGGGGCTATTGAACAAATTACAAACATCAACCCCAGGCCTGGAACAAAAGCCAGATTTTTACAGCTTTCGGGAACCAAGAAGAGAGGGCACCCTCCTTATTCCTGAAGGATGCTGTTCCAGAAGATGGGAGTCACATCAGAGAAGATATGGTTCTTAGCTTCTCTGATCTAGCAATGTTAAATGGAGGGGATCTGGAGTGCACCCACTCTGCTGGAATGCACTGGGCAGACAGAAATGATTGGAGACAAATATTCGTCAAATAACCAGGCCCTATACCCGTGATGGTGAACCTATGGCACGCGTGCCTGAAGTGGCATGCAGAGCCATCTCTCCAGGCATGTAAGCCATCGCCCATTACTCTTCCGAGTTCTGGCACGCCAGCCAGCTGGTCTTCACACGCGTGGGAACACTAGAAGTCACAAGAGCAGCCGCTCAGTGCACATGCGTGCGGCAAGTTGGTCTTCTGGTTTCTGGTGCGCATGTGCATGTGCATGCGAAGACCAGCTGGCCAGTTCGTATGCATGCACCGGAAGCCTGAACATCATCTTCCCAGCGCACTCATACATACTGGGCGGCTGCTCTTTTGGTTTCCAGTGTTCCGGCACTTCTGTGCATGGGAAGACCAGATGGCCGGTGCGCCAGAACCCAGAAGAACAAGGGGAGCAGAGCTGCCAGCCAGGACAGGCGGGCCTGGGCTTCCCTCCCTCCCCACCCGAGCGGGCTTCTTCACAGCCCCAGCCCTCAAATCTGCAGCACTGACGTGCATCCGTGGTTTGGAGTGCCTGGCCGGCTCGGGCGCACAGGACAGCAGGGCAGCATTTGCTGGCTGGGTGGACGCCCGCCCCACCTGCTGCTCCTGCAGCTGTGAGGGACAAGGGGGGGGTGGCTGTTCTCGCACTGCCGCTTCTGGCCAGGATGCTGGAGTAGCCAGGAGGAAAAGGAGGAGGAACCGCCATTGGGGAGGCGAGCTGGCCTAGGAGGGCTGGAGGAGAGTGCAGCTCCTCACGCATGGAGATGCCGCCGAAGGGTAAGAGGCACCCCAGCCAGGAAGCGGCCAGGAAGGATGGGGCTGTGCTGGCTTGTTCTCGGTGGCAGGCTGAGGGAGCCAGACTTGGGGTGAAAGTCTCCCGCCTGCTGGCCCCCCAACCCGAGCCCCAGAAACACAAATGCTCCTTTCCTCCGAGGCCGGGAAGGGGCTCCGGCTTTCCAGCAGAGGGTGGTGGCATTCCCCATCCAACTTTCTCTCCCTCTCCGGGCCTGCAGAACCGGGTCATCAGTGGGGATGTCCCACCAACCCAGCGGGGACCAGGGGGGCAGGTAGGGAGGCGCGAGGACCCCCGAAAGGCTAGGCGGAGTTGGCGCATGCGCACTGGACAGCTGTCTGCACACACGCATGCATGCCAGAAACCAGAAGAACAGGTGGTTGGCGCACATGTGGGCCGGAAACCAGAAAATCATCTGCTCTTCTGATTTCTGGTACACTAGTACGTACATGCGCATGCATGCTCCCGTTTTGGCACTCAGTGCCAAAAAGGTTCACCAACATTACCCTATACCATACAGGGCTTTATACCTGTAGGTAGGTAGTAATTATCATCTTGAGTTACACTTGAAAGCCAACTGGCAGGCAATGCAGCTTGCATAGCAGTGGTGACACATGGGCAGATCAGCAGTAACTCCTGGCACCATTGCATTTTGAGCCAGTGTAACTTCCAGGTAACCAAATCCCCCTCCTCAACTGAGGAAAAATGCACATGATAAACTTGTACAAAGGCCCTCCAGTCCACAGCTGCCGCCTGCTATTTGAACAGTAGCTGCAAATTCAGAAAGACTCCCAAGTTATGAACCAATCTTTCCTGGGGAAAGGCAGTCCCATCCAAGATAGAGGCATCCTCCACCCAGGGGGCACCATACAGTCACAACTACTCAGTTTTGTTAGTATTCAACTAAAATGTGTTCTGCCCAACCCAGACCCAAAAGCCTCCAGGCACTGGGTCAATGCATTGATAGCTTCATATGGGCACTTGAGATGGAGATATAAAGTTGGGTATCATCAGCATATAGATAACACCACACACCAAACTGGCAGATGACCTCACCCCTGGTTTTATGCAGTTGTTGAACAGAAGAGAGGAGAATGTCAAGCCCTAATGAAAAATATTTGTGGTTTATATTATAGTTTGGATTGTTAGCTAACTTGAGTACCCCATGGCGTGTGGGATTTACATTGATATAAATAAACAAATACTAATATGCTAGCTGTATTTATTCAGCACACTTAGATAACGATGTGGCTCTTTTTGGGTTTAACTTATTATATGAACCAGCTACTGTGGTTTATATGTTTATGGCTTAACATGCTTTGCAAATTTAGCGCATTGCGGTTTTTCCAACAAATTACCATTAAACAAATGGTTTGGTTGCTGTACAAATAGAGATGTTATGTTTCTATGAGTCCGCCGGACCTGGAATAACAAATGTTTGTACTTGTTTCATTATAAAAGTCCATCTGCAGTTACTTCTTAGTCAACAAAGATCAGCATCATGGGTACATAAAACCAAGTGGAAAAATACAAACTAAGCAGCTTATTTGACTTTTATTTATTCAATATCTATAGCCACCCATCTCAGATAAATGACTCTGGACAGCGAGTAATAGCACATGAATACAGCTACAATTCTGTTTATCATTTTATTCTAGGAATTTCACATATGACCACTGGCTCCCCTAATAGAATGGAAGATGTTCACATAACAAAAGAAATGGTGCAAGAAACAAGCAAAGAAGGTCAAGAACTGGATTGCCCCTGGTTTAGAAGAGCTGCATGGATTCTGGTTGAAGTCACTTAACGAGCTTGCATGCAAGATTAGCAAACCAGATGAATCAGGTTCTGGAAACACCAGAAAGTGAAAAATGGTTAACAACTGGAAGAACTTGTTTGATTCAGAAGGTTGCAGAAAAGGGAAATAAACCTGAAAATTACAAGCCAATCACTTGGCTGCCAACAACTTGCAAATTACTTTCAGGCATTATTGCAAATCAAATTTATGGATAGCTATCTGTTTTCTAGATAACAGTGGATCTTGAATTGATATTGACAACATAGTATTAAGGATGTTAAGAATCCAGAAAAGCTGGATTCAGATTTTCAGAAGAGCTTCTTATATGGAAAAATAAGGATTTAATAATGGATTAATCCAATAAAATAATGGATTAAACATATTCTGGTCAAGCAAGTTTTCCTGCTCACCCAGAAGACTATTGGTAATATGCCTATTCACATTATGAAATTACGGTTATTAACGTCACATTATGAAGTTACAAAATATATTAATCTTACCTTTCTCTAAGAAACTGAAAGAGATGATTGAACATTGAAGTAAATCCCTACTCCCACATTCAGTATGCTCCAATAACGTTACCAGAATAGGCCTCAGGCTATTTACATGAGCAAGGCCTAAACAGATATTATTTTTAATTTTAACAACTGCACAATTTTATTCATGTTTGCTTTCTTTTCTTGTTCCCCAAATTCTTGCTCACTTCAACAGTATTGCACTATAGTTTTAAGACAAAGCACTTGTTGTGTATTTTGTAATCCTTTTCCAAGTTGCCACCAGCAAAAACAGAGAAGGAAGCATGCCACACAGCAAGCGGCATTATCTTTTGTAGCTCAACACAGTTCATACTAATTAGCTTAGCAGCATTTTAAAGCATTTCCCAGTCTTAACCTGAAATATGAGAGGGACCTTGGATGGAGACTTCTTCCCTACAAAACTAGGCACATATTCAATATACAGTATACAGTACAAGTCTAACTTCTTTTATGCTGCTGAATTGTTCCACTCCTGCCACTCCTGGTATTCATCATTTATACAGAAACGTAAGGCATATGCTTGCTTTTAAAATTACCAAACCCTTAATGATACTCTTTGAGTAGATAAACTCATCACTACCTTAATTAATCACTACCTTGCTACAAATATTATGGATTTTTTTTTCACTGTTTCTCAGGTTCACCATTCCACATGTTCTTGAGATCTTTCACTATTGCATCATTATATTGTGCAATTAAACTTTCCTCCATAATGCACACTTGGCTTAGATTGTTTCCAACTAGTGCACAAGGTCCACCCAATTTTCTGCACTAATATTAGTTTGCTTATCCTTTTAAACTCTTTTCACCTTAATCTGTGCTTTAAACTCATATATCTCCTGCAGCTTGACCCTATGTATATTTACTCGGTAAGGATGAATTTCTTGGAAAGTACTCCTTGAATCTAGCATGAAGCAACTCCGTTTGAATTCCTCCCGTCTTTGTGTTTTCCTTCTATAAAACAAATCCAGGCTCCCTTTTCTTTTGACTAATCACTTCAGGAAGACAACCATTCCTCAAAAAATTGGGAGAATATAGAAGCAAAGGATAAAAATCACAAACCCAAAAGTAAAAGCATACATAGCAGGGGCAGGCATCCTTTTGGGGTGTGCGTTATTTTTTTTAATTCAACCTCTGAGACCAGTGGTTGGTTTCAACATTTTTACTACCGGTTTTGTGGGTGTGGTTTGGTGGGCGTGACATGGCTTGGTGGGCATGGCTGGGGAAGGATACTGCAAAATCTCCATTCCTACCCCACTCCAGGGGAAGGTTACTGTGAAATCCCCATTTCCTCCCTTATCAGCTGGGACTTGGGAGGCAGAGAATAGATGGGGCGGGGCCAGTCAGAATTTTTACTACCGGTTCTCCGAACTACTCAAAATTTCCGCTACCAGTTCTCCAGAACTGGTCAGAACCTGCTGAATCCCACCTCTGTCTGGGACCAATTTGGAGGTAGTCAATGGTATTCCACAGGTGTTTTTTCAGGAGGCAACTGGACTTTCTTGTTTTTCCTTTGAAGATGTTTCGCTTCTTATCCAAGCTTTTCATCCTGAAAAAGCACCTTTGGGACAACCATGACCTGGATGACTGAGAATCTCTGCAGACTTTTAGTCAATGGTATACTTATATGCAGGCAAGGTAAAAGAGGCAAGGATGGATGTTCCTCAGCATGTAATCAGAAATCATGAAAATCAACAAACTACCACAAGAGTAAACACCTATTAGCAATCACTTAAAATTAAGCGCAAACAGAAAATAGGAGATTTGTTTCTCTTGAAGCAAGCCCTGGATTCATTTTGTATAATATATAAATGGAAATTGTAAAGTAGGCCATATGTGGAAGCAGGACAAGTTGTAGGCCAGGGTTTTTTTTCCCCCCAGATCAACCGGCTGACCTTGTCCTACCTATGAGTGCAGATTGAAAACAAGGAGAACAAGCTGAACCAGCAAGGCTGTTTGCCAGGAAAAAGTATCAGAATCTCAGGATTGCGTAATTACCTTTAGCTTAAAACATCCAAACTCCTGGAAAATATGAAATAACATTATTAGAAACTTCCAGCTGTACTGACATAAAGTCAACAGATATTAAATTTAATTAGAAAACTGAAGAGATGCTTATACAGGTAGTCCTTGACTTACAACAGTTCATTTAGTGACCGTTCAAAGTTACAACGGCCCTGAAAAAAATGACTTATGACCATTTTTTTACACTTAGGACCATTGCAGCATCCCTATGGTCATGTGATCAAAATTTAGACACATGGCAACTGACTCATATTTATGATGGTTGCAATGTCCCAGGGTCATGTGATCATCTTTTGCGACCATCTGACAAGCATAGTCAACAGGGAAGCCAGATACACTTAACTATGTTACTAGTTTAACAACAGCAGTGCTTCACTTAACAACGGTGGCAAGAAAGGTCGTAAAATGGGGCAAAGCTCACTTAACAAATGTCTCACTTAACAACACAAATTTTGAGCTCAATTGTGATCGTAAGTGGAGGACTACCAGAATATGGAATACAAAGGTCTTCAACAAATATATAGCTGAGAAACAGGAATAAAATGAACTGCTCTCTTAGGTTACGTTTGACTGTTATGTGATTTATTGACTTAGATCTTTTTCACCTGCTTTTTTCAAAAAGTTTTATAAAAATAAATCTGTCAAATAACTGAAAATATATATTTTAGGGTTGCTACCACATTTATAGAATTTATTTTATTCTGTTGTCATATTGGTAACAGTCTGCATGATGGTTTCCAAAAGCAATAGCTCTCTTCTGATTATGTTAATGGTTGTTTTAAGATGTCTGATTATATGTATGTATTTTTTTTATTGTAAGCCACCCAGCCTGATGTATCTGAATTGAGTAGTTACATCAATTAATCAATCAAATAAGGAAACCATTTGCCATCATTTTCTTCCAGGATTCCCCCCCCAGCTTTGCAGTCCAGCCTATAGTGCTGTGATTTCCTGTTGGTCTCCCATCCAAGAATCAGGACCATGATTGATATGGCTGCCCATCTCACAACAGTAACTTTGAGTGGCATACAAAGTTAAAACAATAATACTGTTGAATTGTATACTGCAGATACAGCCTAAATACTATCTACGTAGGTTGTATCTGCAGTATACAGCTACTGGGTTTACATAGGGATAAAATTGGTTCATGGCAGGACAATTACAGCAGATAAGCAAAAATACTTCGTTTTTCTCTGTGCATTCCATGATATTGACCAAATGGGACTTCAAAATAGCAATTGCTGAAAGAACGGGAGATATAGAAGCTAGTCACCTTTTGTTATTATAAGGAACATGTTTATGTCCAGTTATGTCTTTTAATGTTGCAACTGCCAGAAAGTGACACAAATAACATTAAAGTTCAACTACTTAATTATGTAATTGACAACAATTATATAATTTTGGATTAAACTGACATTTGGATTTAACAGATACATCTTTGTTCAAATGATCCACTTTTGGTTGTTTTACTCCAGATTTTTGTTACTCAGCTTTATAGTGAAAATGGACTGATTGGAGCAAGTAAGTGGATCTGTATACCTTGGTAGAATGCTAACTTAAAAAAAATGGTTGGAAAGTATGGTAGAAATGTGGTGGATAGCAATAGCATTTAGATTCATATACCGCCCCATAGCAGTTTACAGCACACTCTGGGAGGTTTTCAATGTAAGCATTATTTGCATATCGCCCCCAACAACCTGGGTCCTCATTTTACTGACCTTGGAAGGGTAGAAGGCTTTCTGATAGTATACATGGTTTGCTTCAGGAAATGAATGCTCATTGAAAGAATTGGAAAATGGCTATGTATAATATTCTATTTCTGCTTGATTTCTTATGTAGAAGTGAGAATTATGTCTGTCAAGAGAAACATCAAAGTTGATGAATGCAGCAGAAATGGGTACTTAAAAAGTGTTGTGTTCTAAAGCAAAGAAGTGTTTTAGTCAAGAATATGTGGTTGCTGAATGAATACAAAAGTGCTTGTGCATTGTGACAGGGGTACACTGACAATATTTGGTCACACAGATACATTGAATGACGACTAAATTGCAGAACTAATATAGGAAGAACGAATGAGGTGGAAGAAGTAAAGACTAAAAATAAGTTGAAAGAAGTGTGACAAACAAAAGCCATCTGTTGCCTAAATTCTGAGAAGACATGTGGAAATGGTTGAGCGGTTTTGTACGCTTTCAATACGCAGTCCATGTTTCGCTGGCATGCAGAGAGATAGTGAGTGCCACACTTCAGTTCTGTTGCTGGACTATTTTGTTCCTTGAAATTCCCGCGCAATTGAGTGCGGTATACTTGAGACCTGAATACGCCCTGGTCATTCTATAGTTAACTTATGGATCAATGGTCATTACTGGCAACAGGGTGTTGCCAAAGTAATTGAACTGGTCCATTATGTTTCTGCCATTTGATTGTGATGTATTCTGTGTGGTACATGATGAGCAGACTGGTGCATTACTTCAGTCTTTTGCATATTGATGGTGAATCCAAAGTTGTCAGAAGCCATAGAGAATTTATTCATATTGACTTACAACTCCGGCTCTGAGCCAGCATTCAGGGCTCAGTCGGCAGCAAAGAAGTCTCCCAGAACCATTTCCTTCACTTTGCCAATAGCTTCCCATCCTCTCTGAACTTGAGGCGGATTCCAGCATCACTGTTCTGAGAGACATCATTCGGCATGACAATAATCAGCCCTGTTTAACACAATTGGTAACTGGGAACGCCTTAGAGCAGGGCTGTCAAACTCACGGACCACGGGCCAGATGCTTCACGTGCTGGTCACGCCCAGTTTAGCGAAGGGGGAAAAAGTCATGATACATCACATAATGATGCAAGCTTGGCACCCCTGCCTTAGAGGATTCTCTATTTTCCAGCACTCGGCCATCATGCCAACATGGAACTGAGATACCATCTGAATTTGGTCAAACTTTGACATGACCCTCCACGGGCCCTTTTTGGTTGACAGTATTGAAGACTTTCATGAAATCAATACTGGTTGCATAAAGTGTGCAACTCAGCTCCTGATTCTATTACCAGCAGGTCCTTCATGGTGCAGTTGGTGTCAACTTGGGGTATCCTGTCTATCATCTTTTACTAATCAACTATGGTTATTCGTGGAGCCTATTTCTGCAGGATCCGAGTCTTCTCTGTAATGAAAAGTTGTACCATCTATACTGGTATTCCCAACAGACTGAGGTCTCCAGGGAGTGCTGAAGACTTAATAAAACCATTTCAAGTCTTTTCTATTAGCATATCCCTTGCATTTTATGCATTTTAATTCTGGACTATCCTACAAGCAATGGAAAAGGCGTTTTTCTTGGCAGCTGATAATAAGCTGTCCTGATGGACATGATGAAAGGGATGCTTTTCAACAAGTAAAGCCTGTATCTCAACATTTTCATCAAACCAGTCATGCTGCTGGAGAGTCCTAATATCTTCAGCACACATGAATGGACAACATCCCTGAAGCATTCTCGGTCATTCTCAGCACTGCCAGGAAGATGTAGGTCAGCTAGCTCAGTTTTTAAGTCTAAGCCCTGCTGTGGTTCTTTACCCATTACATTCTTTTCATGATTTTGTATTCTTGTAGTCCTTTCTTGAGCCTGATGAGTAAGCAGGACTGCTACAATAAAACAGAGGAAGTTTATCGGGTATGTTCTATCAGTTGAGGAAAGGTAGAAGACAGGGTTGAGTTTTGCTGCACTGTAAATTATTCTCTTTCTGAGCCCTTTTTTATTGTTTCATTTTGTGACCTATACCCAGGCTACTTTTCAAGACAAATTAAGTGACACCTTTAGGAAAGGTTTTCTTTTGAATCTTCTATTCTGTGACTTGGTGAGAACTGCAATGTATGTACTGAAGTTCCTGCCATAGTTTTCCTCCAATCCTCTTGAAGTAAATGTTGGATTTAACGTTTTTCTATAGTTGATTCCTTTTTGGTCAGTCTCTGTCAACAGTAAAGCCAGCTTTGCAGTCTCCAAGATCTTCCTTTTTTCAACACCATTAAGGTATTTTATTAAAAATAAACTACTCAATAGGAAAAAAAATCCAGTTTTCACTTGTTATTTTTTTTTAAAAAAAAGATCTATGTGGTTTATTAAATACTTTAATATTTATTATTCTGACTTTGTAAGTAACTCAGGGCGGGAAACATACATAAGACACCTTCCTCCTGCTATTTTCCTCACAACCCTGTGAGGTAGACTGGGCTGATAGAGAAGGACTAGCCCAAAATCATCCAGCAGGCTTTCATGCCTAAAATGGGACTAGAACTCACAGTCTCCTGGTTTCTAGCTAGCACCTTAAACCATACACCAATGTAGTTATTTTTAACACAATCAACTCTCAGTAGATCTTTCACTTATAAAAATTCATTTCCATGTTAATATTAAATTGCTCTTGTCAACAATAGCTCTCCTAGGAAAGATAACCTTTCCTGCTGATTCATTAAATGAAATTACATAATCCTGATTCTTAATGAAGTTTATCTAAGAAAATAGCTGGACCTATTTATACTGTACTCAACTGACTATAGAAGGGGCTGTTCACAACAGCAATAACCTGCCCTTTGTGCTAGATTGAGGCCATATCATCTGAAAACCTTGTCATAAAAAAAGAAAACATTTTGCCTTTTTGGACTTGAAGGTTAAAGTCTGTACAATTTGCTGATCTAGGGAAGGCTTGCTTGCATATTGGTAAGAATATGCAATATGCTGAGAGATTAGCTACCTTGATTTCAAGGGACAAGGCATCCTTTTACTATTGGGACTAAGAGTAACAGTTCAGGGTACAAGATTAAATGAACTACCTCAGAGTGTTACTTTTTTGCTTCTCTTAACGCTAGAAGTACTGTCTAACCCCTTGTTATATGGTAATTATTGCTGGATTAAGAGTTTGAGCCTGGCACACATTATCTCATATGGCTAGAAAGCTGACTCAGCCAAACTGTCATTCTACTTTTATAGCATAGAACATAGCCAGAAACATCCTCTGTCTCTCAGCAATTGTTGCATTGGAGCACAGTTGTACACTGAATTTAATGTAGAAACACAAACAAATACATCAAGATTGTGCTCTATTTTGTGATAAGCAACTAAACACTGGGCTGTAAAAGTATTCTTACCTCATCCTTTTAATTTACTTTTTACTAAAGGAAAAAAGGTGTTTGATTCTAGAACTGCTTCTAATTAAAAGGCAAGAGGTTTTCTTTGTAACAACAGATTTTGTTTTTGCTGGAAATGGGAAATAGATGAAATGACAGAATTAAGTAAGATAAACTATATTTAAATTACACTAGCAATACTATAGGCTCTTATTACAGATAAATTATATGTGTGCCGAAGAATCTATACTTTCATGAATGTCCTTGATGTCTCTGCAAGTTTAGCACACTCAACAGCACATAGTTAAGTTGTAAACTGACCCCCATTTTAGGTAAATTATAAAATGATCTGACAGAAAATGTTTTCCAGAAAGTACAAGAGGTTTTTCCTGATACCTACAAGTCAAAAATCCATGCAGTTCTCAAGGCTGATCCTTGAAGCTTAAAGTGAAGTTGGCCCAAACAACTTTTGTGAAAGTTTTTTCTTCACAAAAATATTGTATATTACAAAATATTAGCATCTTAAAGCTCAAAAGGGTTTAAGCTAATGAAGAGATGCTGACCACAGATTAAATATGCAGGATCCAAACTGAATGTGGTTGCCAAGTATTATAGTCTATTAAATAGGCTGGACAATATATTTAACACGTTTGGAGAGATTATGTTGTTACTGTATTAATTTGCAAGCAGTGGTGTTGTGCATTAAGTGCAATGAAAAAAATATGCTCAAATTGTAAAGCAATTAAATGTCTACAATTGTTTTTATTTTATTCATGAGTTAATAAATATGACTAAAAATAGCCTTTTCAGAGTTCTTGTTCCAAGATCACCACCATTTTGTACCCAGAACTTAAATTTGCCTGGAAATATTTTACTATTTATGACAGATGTAACCATGGTGGGATGGGGATAAGATCACGAAATAGCTAAGACTAGCTCAATTGTCTGAGAGAGATGAATTGTCTGAGAGAGCTGAGAGAGATGAAGTGCTGGAAAAGATGCCTAGAGAGCAGTTGGAGGATGAGCCGTTCCGAACTTGACCGAACACTGGTGAGGTCGCATGTTAGGACCTACCTAGTGGCGATAAAAGCGGCAAAACGTGACTATTTT
>JANHZT010004357.1:47451-57992 GCA_032468215.1 Stegonotus admiraltiensis | reverse complement strand
CCTGAGGAGTCCAACTCTGTGGGAGCGTACTGGCCGGTGGGAGGCTATCGGCGGCAGAAGGCGGTCTCGTAAATAACTAGGTCCTAAGCCATGGAGCGCTTTAAAGGTAGTCACTAATACCTTGAAGCACACCCTAAAGACCACAGGAAGCCAGTGCAGCTCGCGCAGGAGAGGTGTCACATGGGAACGTCTCATCGCTCCCATAATCCCCCGCGCGGCCGTATTCTGGACCAACTGGAGCCTCCAGGTGCACCTCAAGGAGAGCGTTACAATAGTCCAGGTGGAAAGTGACAAGAGCTTGAGTGACCTTGCGTAAGGAGTCCCGGTCCAGAAAAGGGCGCAACTGGCGTATCAGGCGAACCCTGATATAATATCAAATAATCAGTTGGAATGCCAAACAGTGAAGTTTATTAAAAGTTTCAGTTTGATGAGGCAGCTAACTGGACAAAACCTATGCATTTCAGCTAGAATGGAGTTGCCCATTGTTTCTTGTTCAGGGTGATTATGGCAGTCTTGATTTAGGAGCCTAGAGCCACCAAGGAGGCAGCATATTCACATATTAAGATGTTAATAACTGCAACGATTCACTTAACAACTGTGGCAAGAAAGGTCGTAAAATGGGGCAAAACTTGCTTAACAGCTGTCTCACATAGCAACAGAAATTTTGGGCTACATTGTGGTTATAAGTCAAGGATGACCTCTATTAGCTTCCTGTTCTTCCCTGATGCCTCCCTATGACAACACTCAGCGTTCCTTATGAGTATTTATCAGTTCTGCTGATATAGCATTCTTGTTCTTAGCCCTGCTACTTTTCTTTTCAAATCCCTCTCTCCAGAATCAACCTTCTTGAAAACGAACTCCTGTTCCACTCATTTAGTTAGTACCTGATGAGATTAATAACTCCAAATAATTTTTCTTTTCTTTTCTTTTCTTTTCTTTTCTTTTCTTCTCTTCTCTTCTCTTCTCTTCTCTTCTCTTCTCTTCTCTTCTCTTCTCTTCTCTTCTCTTCTCTTTTCCTTCCTTCCTTCCTTCCTTCCTTCCTTCCTTCCTTTCTTTCTTTCTTTCTTTCTTTCTTTCATATATTATTTAACTTTGAACTTTTCATCTTTGGAGCATATGATACCAATTTAACACCAGTATATACAAATGATCCAAATACATCATTTTATTTAAAAAAAAATCAAATATATAAAATTATCACAAGTATAAGAGTTACGAATGAACTAAGCAGAATAGCACATGGATACATCATTCAACGTGCCACTTGGAATGTGTTTTATTAAATATTTGTGTGGTAAGGAAGTCAAGAGTTTAAATGCTTTCCTGCTATGTTTCCTTTTTTTTTTTAAAGGAGGCATCATTCATTTTCTTCTTGGCTGATTATATCTGTTATTATTTTATTTATACTGCGTGAAGTTGATCAACTACATCCAGATGCTCACACACTATTTTCCTTATTAAAATGCCTTAAGTCTGACAGATGTGATGTGTTTGCAAAGAATAGTTTTCTAACTTATTTTGTATTTTGAGGCTTCCATCTTGATTTTTGTGATTTTATATCTTTGAAACACCACATTCTTAAAATGAAGTAAGTATTGGTTCAGATTTGGATAGGCATGTCTGCCATTTTGCAAGAATCAGCAAATCTTTAGATAGGCCTCTTTCTCCACTTAAATATAATACTTTAGGGAACGGTTGAAACATTTGCAGTCATTTTATACCAAGGAGCCTTTAAAATGATAAACAGCAGATATATGAGATTTCTCTGGAACTTTTCCATGTACAGATGCCATGGGTTTAGAAGATGAGGAGCAGGAATCTTTCACCGAGGTTTCCGAAAGAAAAAAAGAACTAGATATTTACAACTGGTTCTTTTAAACTGGTCAATTTGTCCCTGTAGTTGTCATATAAAATGTCTTCATTTTCTTTTTAGTATAAGCAATCTCATTCTTCTTTCACCCTGTTACCATTCTGAGAATTCATAGCAAAATAAAATTATGATATCATATAAAAATACCTTGGGTAAGAAGAAAATTATGTATTTTTTAAGTATCATCTTTGTTCCTAACCTCCCAACATTTATTAAAAAATAGTTAAGTTTTTGTAAATTCCTTTCTTTTAGTTAAAGATCTATTAAAATAGAGAAAATAGAATACTAGCATATAAAGGTAAAGGTTCCCCTTGCACATATGTGCTAGTCGTTCCTGACTCTAGGGGGTAGTGCTCATCTCTGTTTCAAAGCCGAAGAGCCAGTGCTGTCTGAAGATGTCTCCGTGGTCATGTGGCCAGCATGACTAAACACCAAAGGCTCACGGAATGCTGTTACCTTCCCACCAAAGCTGGTCCCTATTTTTCTACTTGCATTTTTTATGTGCTTTTGAACTGCTAGGTTGGCAGAAGCTGGGACAAGTAACGGGAGCTCACCGTGTTACGTGGCACTAGGGATTCAAACTGCTGAACTGCCGACCTTTCAATCGACAAGCTCAGCGTCTTAGCCACTGAGCCCCTTATACTAGCATATAGCAGACTTCAAATTAAACCATATTGTGCTTAGACAAAGTGATGAGAGACTACTTCAAATAGGTTAATGTAGCTTAAGGAAATAATTAATAATAGTATGGATATTATTTTTTAATATAAACACTTTGTAGAATACTATAACCATCTCTTTAGTTACTGGCACATTTAGTATGTCTAGTCAAGTTTTTGGACTAGGAACTTTACTCAGTCTTGATGACTTGTTGAAGATTATAAGTGGATTAGCCAGGAAAAAAAGTTGGCAAGAACATAAATATACATTAATATTTCATGCATTAAATAAATGAAAAAGTTTTCTATTACTGGCAGCAGCAACTTAGACGGTTCAAAGAATTTCAACACAATGGCATAGAGTGGGACGCTGTGATACATACCTTTGCTACCATTTCACCCAGATCAATTTTTCTTTTAACATTTTTGTTAAACCTTTCAGAAGCATAAAATACCTTGGGATAGGAATGGTTCAGCCATAGTTCCTACCAAGATTCTGGACTGCCTAGGACGGTACAGCGTGTTCTTGTGAATTGCCTGACTCTGGAGTGGTTGGGGGTTATATAGGCATTTGCTTATGTCTGCACTTCTATCTGGAGTTCCGTAGGAACAATTTCAAATTTAATCAGTGAAGGAGAAACATCAAATAGGCCTCCCCATGTTGAGGCTTTCCTGCTCTTGGCATCCTTCAAGACTTTTGCTTTTGCTGCTCCTTCCAGAAGAAAAATGGATCTTTGGCCAAATTGTCTGGATGTTGCATTAAAATATAAAATACATATTTCACATGTAAACCATTACTTGTAATGTAGCAGCTTAAAGAAGTTTAGTCCATTCTATTCCCTTACTTTTCTCCTTGTGCAGCACAGATCTGTTCTGTAGTAGCATGTATTTATTTATACACATGCCAGAAGAGTGACAAATTTGGTAAGAGATTCCTGACTCACAGTTGCATTGGCTAAGTTATGTTGATGCTGTTTGTTATTACTGTACACTGAAAACGTTTGGCTGACATATTTCATTTGATGATAACTTGGCAGCTGACAGTTTTCAGTAAACTAAACATTTTTTGGTTTGAAAATTAAACATTTTTTTTATTTTTTTCCTGGCAATTAATAATCTCTTAAAAATAAAAGTGTCATATTTCTTGAAAAATGCTAAAATATTTACAACTACAGGGCACTAAATGGCTATCCTCCTCCCCCCCCCCTCCTCCTTGCTTTGGGGCACCAGAATGTGCAAAGCTTAGTGGTAAATTTCGATTAAATAACCTGAATACATCTCAATTCCATGTTAAGTCCACTCTAACAACCAGTCTTTTATGAGCAGAAATGCCGTGCTGAAAACAGTCTTTGACCGGGTTCTGTTTGGGTGGTTTTGTTTTTAAAAAGCCATCGAGGTTTGTTTTAGGAATCCATAACTTTTAACTGCTGTAAATCTAATATAAAGTAACATTCACTGTTTCTGAAGCATGTAATGGGAGAAAAAAGGAGAAACTGTGTGATAAAGTCTAAAAGTAACACATTTTACTGGTTTGAAGCATTATTAGCCAAACTGTCAAAAATCATGGCAAAGATTCATGTTTTTAGATATCACAGTCCTATCTTTTATTACAGCAAAAACTACCATGTGATAATGATTAAGGCTATTTAACTGCTTCCTTCATTTTTGAGTGCCTTTTGAAGAGGACTCCTTGCAGAATGTTTTAAAGAGCCGTATAAAACAAGAGCGCTACATAATTTATTTTTGGTACACGTAGTCCTCAAATTATGGCCCTAATGGACTCTTAGACTTTTTACAATGACAGTTGTAAAATTAATCATCTCTTAAAATTAAAATTAAATTGCTGTTTTTCTTGAAAAGTAATCAACAGAGTTACAGCCTTTTTTGTGACAGTTATTAAGTGAATGCAGAAGTCATTAAATGAACATGGCAAACCATTGGGTTCACTTAATGACAAAGTGAACCAGTGATTTGCTATGGGCCTGGAAGAAAATGCCCAGCAAAACCAGTGTAAGATGCAATCGCATGACTGTAGGATGCTACAAACAGCTGTAATTGTGGTTCGGTTGCCAATCAACTGAAGAGCATTCATGTGACTGTTGAGAGGGTAGCTTGTGTACTTAAGTATTTTGGAAAAATAACAAAAGTACTTATGTTGGTTTGGCAGGCCTTTTCAATAAATACTTGAAGGCACTGTTACAAATTAAAGTCAAGTGCTAGTTAGCGAGTGTCTCAACCAGAATGTATGTTGACCACACTAGAAACTCTATTTGTTGCAACACTATTTATAATTTGGGCATTAAAATAAATGAAACTTGTGTTTGTTCTCAACTAAATGTTTAAACTTTTAGTATCCATAATTACAGTTGTTTGCCCTTTAGACTAACTAAATTAGCATATTTCCTAAATGCTGTGATTGTGAAGGCTTATGAAAATCGGCTTTCAAGTTTTTTCTTCTGTTTTTCTTTCATTGGTGTCATTATTTCCCACTTACACATTCGCAAAAAGAGCTAGAGAGGATCTAGGTGTGGAATTACATCATTGTCACTTTTCTCTGCTCAGAGGGATCACAAATTTGGAGAAATTTAGGCTTTCCTGACTCACTTGAAATCATTGCAGATCTTGTCACTGTGTAAGCTGTAGAGGGAGATTTCTTGTGGGGGGGAGGAGAAGGCAGTGGGGTAGATTTAGAATTTCTATCCCTGAAGATTCTGCATTGAAATTCTACTTCAACGGTGGGAAAAACTCATTTAAGGAGTATGAGATAAATAAGGAAACGTAAGACTCTTTCCTGGTACTTCTAGCACCAGATCAGATATCAGAATTCTATGGGGGATTTATTGAAACCATGAAATATCACTAGATATTCTAAACTCTGAAATAACAGCACTTTTTTTTTATTCTGAGAAGTAAGAACAATTTGACAATGCTTGGCTGTATTATTACGTTTTTGATTTACTGAATAGCCTAACTGCATGTTTCTGTTCAAAGCTCGTCATGTATTTTTAGTTTTCCATCTTCAGATAAAGACTGAATCTGAAATAGTAGCTGCTAGTGAGCTTTAGCTGTTTGTATTAGACAAGTAAATGATATTAGAGATACGGAAGATTTGCAAATGAAAACCTGAGGTAGATATTTGGCACTACTGGTGTTTACTACTGCTGTTACTAGTTTTACTTCCACTATGGGATTTTGAAAAGACAGAAGGTTTTGAAAAGGACGATCAACTATTGTTAACACTTGTGAAAAAAACTGATTCTCAAAAGAAATTATGATCATAAAGCTCAAAAGAAAATTTGGCTTTATTTATGCTGAATATTTTCCAGCATTTGAAAACTGTTGGAAAAGTGATATAACTAATGAATGAAAATACAGCACACTTAAAACTGTTCTAGTCATAAGAGACCACTGAGGAATGGAAATATTTAATGGATCCCACAAACAGAAATAAAATCGGCTAATGAAAAGTGGCATATTTTCTTCCATCAAGTGGGGTTCCCGGAAGAAAATAGTAGTGTTTGTGTCAGAGAAACATTATACAGTTGTGCGTGTATGACTGGAGGATTTCAGGGGTTGAAAATGCTAACTCTTTTCCCACCCGATAAAACATTCTGCCTCTTCCTGTACCACTAGCCTCAAGCATGTGCTGGACAGAAGCATGAACAGCCTTATTCTGAAGTTGCTCTTTCAGTAAAATTGATTTGGAAGAGTCTCGTTGAAGCCAAACAAAGAAACTATAAATACATTTCTTTACCAATGTGGCTGTGGCTCTAATGCTCCAAGGTCTGAGTATCAAACCGATCTTCTCAAGTTTAGGTTACTTGAATCTAGGCTAAAGCAGGTACATTTAGAAACGACATGTTTTACCTTTTTTCTTTGGTAATAAAAGGTATGTGTCCTTTGAGGTGAGCTAGACTCCTGAAGACTTCATGGACATGGATGTGTAACTTTCTTGGCAGCCATACAAAGGTGATTTGCTTCAGTGTTTTTCTGGGGTGACTTTTGGATTTGGATTTGGATTTATTCAATTTATTCAACTTTTGACTTCCTGTTTAACCTAAAGTCCTGAGATTTTCTGATAGCCTTTCATGAAAGCACTAACCAGGCTTGACAAGGTCAGCTAAGTGCTGCCACCTCCTGAGGCTTTTCTGCAATAGCTACCTTACACTCCTGAACTGTAATTATACATAGTTTCTGGAACCCTTTTTGTTAAGTTAGCTGAATTTCAATAGTTTGAATAGTAAATAGCATTTTAAGGTAAATGTTCTCTATAGATCAAGGGAGGTGTTATTAAGCCAGCAAATTCACATTTAATTTTTTAGCGCTAAACATTTCTTTGTAAACCATTTCTAGACTGATTTAATATTTTCAGCTGCAAATTTCTGTGTTACATTAACTAATTTCTCTTCTACTTTGCTCCATATATTTTACTTCTCACTATTTCTGTATGCAGGAGATGCTTTTAGATTTGACCTGCTTCTTGAAATACATGGCCAATACTATCAACTAAGAATGATGAGTAATCTATCCTAGAACTAATTGACTGTGAGAAAATGTCCTTGAATTAAAAAAGACTGGTGTTCTATTTCCTCCATTGGCAGATGTAAGTGGAGGTTGAAGCTTATTAGTCTGAAGCTTGAGTGGGCTTGTTAAAATGGCAAAAGCCATGCCTCAAACCACGTAAATATGAGAAGGGTTTAGATCACTGAAACTTTGAACTTATTGTTGCATATTATTTGGGGCTTCTTCAGTTTACAAATCGTCTATGAAGAACTGCACACGTTATCTACAGCAGGGGTGTCAAACTCAAGGCCCGCGGGCTGAATCTGGCCCACGGGGTGCTTAAATCTGGCCTGCGGGACTGGCCTGGAAATAGCAAAGTACCAGCCTGCAGTGCCTCTGGCAGCCAAAACGGGGCATGGGGGGGGCGTGTGTGGCCCCTGTGTGCTCCTTTTTTGGCCTGCAGCACTCTGCTGGCCAAAATACCCTGTTCTGGCTGGCAGAGTGCTGCAGGAGGCGTCCCCCCACTCTGCTGGCCCGCAGAGGAGAACTACAATGCTGATCTGGCCCTCAAAGAAATCCAGTTTGACACCCCTAATCTACAGTCTCTGGTGTGATCTAACTCTGATTCAGAAAAAAATTGGTGGTATGCTATCTGGCAACTCCAATAAATGAGAGAAGATAACTTTGATGCTTCTAAATGAAAATTTCTGAATAATGGGTCCTGGTTTCATATCAGCAACCATCTATTGCTACTTCAATACAGGTATAGTTATATAGGTGTTGAAAGTATTGGATATTCTTAATTATTCATTTGTTAAGCATTTCATCATTTAATAAGTTTTTTTTGTATATCTCAAATACATAGTGCTGCCTCTTCATATTTCTTCATAACAACAGCCCCAGCATGACAGTTTGAAGTATGAAGTAGTTCAGTTGTAGTATTAAATCATGTTTTGCACTGATGAAATTGAATTTTGAGACTGTGGTTCGGATTGAAAAACATTCTTGGTGTAGAGTGCCCATCATTTGCCCTGTTTTTCAGATCTGTCAAATAGTTTGTGTAGATTATGGACTCAGAATGGCAGTCCATGTTTGTTATAAGTCTTCCTTATGCCATTTATCAAACTGGCTGTCTAAAGTTGCCATTGCATTTTATTTCATCAATATTATATGGGAGGAACTAATCTGAAGACCAAAGCTAACAAAGGGCCTCCGACCAGAATGGTCAATTACAATAATAATGCACTGACCATTTCTCCAAATGAGAGATGAATGGTACCCAGTCCACCACTATATTATGTGTCATAGAGTCTGCAAAGGTGTCTCTCTTCCTTATTAAAGGTTTTTCTGATATCTGCAATGCAAGTATCTTATAAGAGCTCTTCATTGAATGTCTGATTGCAAACTTTCTAGTTCAAGTATTGGTCTGAGAAAGCACTACACCTAAGGTCCTATAGATGTTGCTGAACATCCGCTAAGCTAGCAATATCCATCTCTGATCCATAAATGAGGTATTTGCGAATTATTTACAATTACAAATTCATAACTCACCCAGTTTAGCAGGATACTTTTAAAGAAAACTAAGTACAGATAATCTCTAGATCAGTGGTTCTCAACCTTCCTAATGCTGCAACCCTTTAATACAGTTCCTCATGTTGTGGTGACCCCCAACCATAAAATTATTCCTAAAACCATTGAAAATATGTGTTTTCCAATGGTCTTAGGCGACCCCTGTGAAAGGGTCGTTCAACCCCCAAAGGGGTCCTGACCCACAGGTTGAGAACCACTGTCCTAGAGTCACAACTCCTACTCAAGGAGCAGGTGGTAGTCATGCTTAGGAAGTTCATTGCATAAGTGTGTACTGTGTGCCAGTTGCACCCATTCCTGGATCAAGGAGTTCTACTTTGAATCAATCATTCCCTGGACACCTCTAGGTTGGACTACTGCAAGGCATTCTGCCTGGGACTTCCCTTGAAGAGTATCCAAGAAATTAGGTGTGCCTTTGGTAGAGTCTGTAGACCATACATTATACCTTTTCTGCAGAGAGCTGCACTAAATACCTGTTTGTTTCTGGGTTTAATTCAAGGTGCTGGTGTTGACCTTTAAAGCACTAAGTAGCATGGAACCAGCTAATCTCCAATTTCAATCACTCATTCTACCAGATATAACAGAATGGGCATGTTATGGGTCCCATTGTATAAGGAAGTAAATTTGGTAGGCCATAGACTGCAGGGCTTTTCTGCTGTGGCCCCGTGCTGTAAAATCTTCTTCTTTCCCCCTCCCATATCAGCATGGCCTCATTATTTCTGGGCTTGCCAAGATCCTTTAAGACCTAATTATACTGGAGACAGGTGAACTAGTGATGTATTTCATTATTATTATTAACATATCTTCATCTGTTAATTTTGTTTTAACCATTTTCATAGTTTTAATGCTTTATTATTTGTTAATAATGATTTTAGATATTTATTGTTTTAGTTTTGTAGTATGCTGGCCATGAGTCACTTACTTGTGAGATGGGCAGGTATATAAATATATATAAATAAATTAGGTAAATAAATAAGTAAAAATATAACCCAACTATAATGTTAAAGGACTAAAATAAATGCTTGCTTAATTTTATATTGCATACTCAACCATTACATCCACCTAAGAAAAACAGGTACACACCATTATCCAATTCTTACGTGCCAATCTTCCAGAAAAACCATAGCACTACAATTATTAGCCACTAATTATCCACAGCTGTTTATGCCATGGAGAACGTGCCTCACTCAAATATTTGATCTAATGCCATTCCCCCAGTGGAAGCCTAAAACCTGGTCCCAAGTTCTAAATGGTATTGCTTAGAAAAGAAAAAGATATTCTCCTTATTAGTAATTTTCAGGACAAATTTAGATAATTAGGTTGAAAGAAGATTTTCTGTTCGAACAATCGGGGTTTATATATGTTGATTCTATTGTGATGTCCTATCTCAACTGTCCTAAAAAAAAGTACCTGAACTTTCCTTTTTAATATTTTTGAAACAAAACTGTGCTTGTATAAGATTGTGTTGACTTGATATTCTTTTTTTTTTAAATACATGATCACTTGGCTGTAATTCGTCTCCCTGAATGTACTAGTGGAGAAGGTGGGATCCGTTGCTCTAGCAACCCTCCGCAGAAGTTGCTAGGGGAGTTCCAGTTCAGTTGATGTGCATGCAAAAGATTGCCTGCAATCGCTGACCAAAAAAAAAAAAATCTGCCATTTTCTGTACTGCGTGGACGGGGGGGGGAGAGGGGGAGAAAGACCTGGACCATTTCTGTCATTTGATGAATCAATGGGCCAGGCTTGGAGCCTTTTGTTCAGAGTTGATTGCTGGATGACTACCTTGGTCCACCTTCCTATTGATGTGTTAAGGGTCGTGATTGCAGGCAAGTTGGGTGTTGTAAACGGCAACCCGTTTTGTGCCAAGTCACTCCATAACCTGGAGAAAGTGCTCTTTCCCCATCCATCTTTCCCATTCCCAT